>JARHVA010000210.1:0-217500 GCA_037957365.1 Torreya grandis | reverse complement strand
GAGGCTGCCCAGATTGCCTATAGAATGCTGCCGGGAGGATGTTCTCCAAATGATTGCTTCATTGTTGGGTAAACCAGTGGGCTCCTCCACACAGACTATAAGTAGGAAAATCATGACCTTCACTCGAGTTTGTGTTGAAATCGATTTAAGCAGGCCGTTACCGGATGCTATTGAGTTGTGTGCGGGTTCATACTCATGGGTCCAGCAGCTGGACTATGAGACGCTCCCATTTAGATGCTGCCTATGTCATGAGTATGGGCATTTGGTTAGGCGTTGTCCGAAGGCGAAAGGGAATGGCCAGCAGGATTCGACACAATCTCCTCTGAATAACAATCCTGGGGCTGACAAAGGAAAGAGGACTGGACCTGGTGCTAGTGCTGGTAAGGACTCCGAAGGATTTACACAGGTCAAATCTAAAGTGCGAAATAGAGGGCTGAAGAGAACCTTAACGGACCGCTCGGAGGAGGATTCGATTAATAGGTTTGGGGTGTTGGGGGAGTTGAGACAGCAAGAGGAAGGAATGGATTTATTTAATGGAGGGCGAGTAGTGGGCGGTTCAGGAGCTGTAAATGACGAGGCTATGGAAAGAGAAGCGCCCCCTGAGGAGGCTATGCTTCCTATGATTATGGAAGAACAGGAGGGAGAGCAGCAAATTGTGGAATCCAGTACTGGTAGAAGTGCAGAAATTGAAGCTTTAACTCCTCATATTCAAGCAGAGGCCCCCGAGGCTGAGAAGAAAGGCAAAGCATCTCCTCATCTGGGAATTTTACAGAAAGAAGGGAAAAAACCAGCTTTGGAAAAAGTTGGGAAATTGGGGAGAAGAAAAGATACAGAAAGAATGAAGATTATTGGTGAGAATCTGGTGGAGTCAGGTGCGGTCAAGACCTTAGACTCCCACTTTTTGCCAACATCAAAATGATAATTATATCTTGGAATGTGAGGGGCTTGAACAGCGGCCCCTGACAAAAAGCGGTTCGGGAGTTGATTAAGGCTCAGTGTCCTGATATTCTTTTTTTGCAAGAGACCAAGGTCTCAGTGGAGTTCATGATGAGCCTAGCCCCCTGGCTTTGGAGGAATGGTTTGTGTCAGTGCGTTGGGGCACAAGGTACGGATGGAGGCGTGGCGTGTCTATGGAATCCACGTAAGGTCCAGCCAGTTTCATGGATAGCTTTCAGACATTCGCTCTCTTTGGTTGCTTTATGGAGTGAATCTGGGGAGTACATTCTCTTGACCAATATCTACGCGCCCACTGATTTACAAGGTAAGGTGCAGGCTTGGGATAACATTCACTTAGTTAGAAGTAATTTTCCCTTTCTACCTTGGATTATGGCAGGTGACTTCAATGCTATAATGGAACTTTCTGAAAAAATGGGAGGTAATACCAGATTAGAACCATCGTCTTATTTGCTTCGGGACAAGATTTTGGAGCACAACCTGGTTGATCTCAAGCCTAGCAATGGGCGGTTCACCTGGAATAATAGGAGGGTGGGGGATCAATTCATTGCTGAGCGCATTTAACAGATTTTTGATTTCTTGCTACTGGATGGATGGCTCATGGACTCTGAATTTTGATATCCTGGATTGGAGATGCTCGGACCATTGGCCTATCAGACTTCACATTGTTTCCAATCGTTGGCAGAGGAAACTGACTTTCAAATTTCAATTAATGTGGCTCAGAGATCAGGGTTTATATGCTCAGGTTGCTAGTTGGTGGAAAGGGGGGAGACCAATGACAGGGACAGCAATGTACACCTTTGCTAAACTCCTCCAGTACGTGAAATATCAACTTAAAAAGTGGAATGTTTTGCACTTTGGAAATATTTTTCGGGAAAAGAAAGAGGTGCAGGAGGAGCTGAATTTGGTCACCAGACTAATTCGGGAGGAAGGTTTGTCAGAATTCTTATTGAATGAAGAAGCTAGGGCTGCTAAGAAGGTGGAAGAGTGGGAGCTGAGAGAGGAGGTGTTTTGGAAGCAGAAAGCTCGTATTGAGTGGTTGCAAGAGGGAGACAGGAACACGGCCTTCTTCTTCCACTCGGTTAAAGCTCGGCAGCATAGTAATAGAATTGTGTCTTTAGTCTCGGGCAGCGGGGAGACTCTTTCGTCCACAAGAGCCATGTGTGATGAAGCTGTCCAGTACTTTGCTTCTAATTTCAGGGAAGCTGGCCCAGGGAGTATTGATGCTGAAGAATAGATCCTGTCTTGTATTCCAAATTTGGTTTCTGGAGAGATGATGATACAAATGATGCGACCTATCAACCTTGAGGAGCTTAAAAAGATTGTTTTTATGATGAAGAATGGTAAGGCTCCAGGCCCAGATGGGTTTCCAATTGAATTTTATCAGGAATTTTGGCAAATCATCAAATTTGATCTCTTGGCAGTGGTTCAAGAGTCCCAAACCAGCAAACAAATGCTTCGTGCTTTGAACTCGACCTTTCTGGCACTCATTCCCAAGAGGGAAGGTGCTGATCACCTGGACCATTTCAGGCCGATCTCCCTCTGCAATGTTATATACAAGATTATTTCCAAGCTGATAGCGGAAAGATTGAAAAAGTGGCTGGGGGCGTTGATCTCGGAGGAGCAAAGCGGATTTGTGGAGGGGCGTCAGATTCTTGACGGGATTGTGGTGGCTACTGAGGCGATTCACTCCATGTCTCATTCTAAGGAGAAGGCCATGTTTATGAAGCTGGATATGTCTAAGGCATATGATAGGGTCCGGTGGTCCTTTCTTCGAAAGGTCTTGGCTGCCTTTGGTTTCGGAGAGGAGTGGATTAGATGGGTCATGAGTTGTGTGAACTCGATCTCATTCTCTGTTTTGATGAATGGGGAGCACTCACAGCTTTTTGGCACTTCGAGAGGGCTGCGGCAAGGGGATCCTTTATCTCCATATCTCTTCCTTCTTCTGGCTGAAGGTCTTGGAAGGTTAATCAGAAAGAAGACGGGAGAGGGGGTTATTCAGGGATGGAGGTGGGGAGGCAATCTTCCGGTTCTTTCTCACCTTCAATTTGTGGATGATGTGGCCTTGATGGGTTCGGCCAACATGAGGGAGGTAGCAAACATCCGCAGGAGTTTGGATGCCTATTTGGAGGCAACGGGTCAGGTTATTAACGAGAATAAGTCCTCGATTTATTTCTTCAACACTCCACCTCCTATTCAGAGAAGGGTGGCTGACACGCTGCATTTTCAGATTGGTTGTCTTCCGGTTCTCTATCTTGGCATGCCGATATCTGTGGGGCGGCAGTCCAAGGACTCATGGCAAGGAATCCTTGATAGCTTCAGGACCAAAGTGAACCATTGGACCAACCGTTGGCTGTCATTTGCGGGGTGTGTCCAGCTAATTCAGGCGGTGGTGCAGGCGCTTCCCATTTACAGGTGTATGCTTCAGGTGGCGCCTGTGGGCTTTGTTCAGGATCTTGACTCCTTGGCAAAACATTTTTTATGGTCTGGAAACTTAACTTTGACAAAATGGAGTTTGATTCGTTGGGAAGCTATTTGCAGACCTAAGAGGCTTGGTGGATTGGGACTGAGGCAGTCCACTTTGACTGGGACGGCCTTGGCTGCCAAGCTTTATTGGCGATGGTGTGTGGAACAGAATAGCATTTGGGCTAAGATAGTTGCTTTTAAGTACGGCGCTGGGACTCCCGCGAGTGATATCCCCAGGCTTAGCTTAGTTGGGAATGGTTCGGTTATATGGAGTACTCTCAAAAAAGGTGCTGAGTTGATCAAGAGAGGCCCGTTCTGGATTTGTCGGGAGGGTAAAGAAGCGCAATTTTGGTATGATTCATGGGATGGGTATCCACCCCTACTGAACTAGTACCCGCATTTGGAAGGCTTGGCTCAGCAATTTCATGAGGCTGGGTGGAGTATGGTAGGCGACTACAAGACTATCCTGACTCAAGACCAGTTGTTGGAGGCTAGATGGAGAGAGCAGACTGAATGGTCGATTCGAGATATGCAGGAGGAATGCGCAGAGCTTCAGAGGATCTTGGCTGGCTATACCTGTTGCGCCTTGAGGGGTAAAGATTTGTTGGCTTGGGCACCTCACCCCAAAGGGAAGTACACGGTTGCTGCTGGATATCAAGAGCTGATTACTCAGAAATGGGGCGAAGGGGGCGAGGTGACGTGGTGGAAAAAAGTGTGGAATGGCATTTCTTGGCCGAAGTGCAAGTTTTTTACTTGGACCTTGACCTGGAACCGATGCTTGACATGGGAGAACATTAGACGTAGGGGATTTGATGGTCCCTCTCGGTGCGTTCTTTGTGAGGGAGCGGAGGAGGACTCTCCCCACTTGTTTTTTAATTGCCCCTTCACACTCTGGCTATGGCATGCTTGGTGGGATGCCTGGAAGTGTCAGTGTTTGCATGTCTCTTCCTTAGCTGAGTTTTGGGACAGGTTGGGCAAGCCGCCTCATGCTGCGCCTTTTCTTCAAGAGGCGTGGTATGCGGGCCCCATTTTTTTATTATGGCAGGTCTGGCTGGAGCGCAACAGTAGGATTTTCTTAGGGGAACGGTTGGCGATTCACCAGGTGTGGGTTAGAATTACTGGCATGTTGCAGGAAACGGTGGAAGCAAAGAGCAAAATCGCTCTTCCCTTGGCGCAGGGGGATGCTAATTTCGTGACTAGGCTTGGCTTTCGGGCTATTTCTCCAGTCACGGCTTGTGTTAGGCGTTGGAATGGGTGCAGGAGCAAAATGCAGAGGAATGGGAGTTGGACCCCTCCTCCTGATGGGTATTTGAAACTCAATACGGATGGCTCGGCCAGGGGATGTCTGGGCCCGGCTGGGATTGGTGGAATTGGCAGGGACCATTTAGGTGCTGTGGTTTTTATTTTAGCAGCTCATATGGGAGACCAGACGGTGAATATGATGGAGGGTGTTTCTATTCTGCAAGCTCTCAGAAGGGCGTACGAGCTTGGATGGCGCAAGGTGGAGTGCGATGCTGACTCACAAATTCTGATTAATTTAATCTGGGAGAGGAAAATTGATGATGTTAATTGGTAGCTATCATTGGTGGTGCAGCAGATTCTTCAGATTGTTATGCTTATGGATTCCGTTTCTTTCTCTCACATTCCAAGAGAGTGGAATGGAGCGGCCGATTATTTGGCCAAGTGGGCTTCGGCGAATGAGGATGGACGCAGAGTGGAGGATAGGGCGATGTTGCCAGAGGAGGTGAGTAGGAACCTGGATAGAATTCTCAGGCTGGATGGTCTTGTTGCTAGGTAGTGTGTCGGCCTAGTGCCGTTTCAATTTTTGTGTTTTGTTGTGGCTTCGGCCCACTACTGTATGTTCTTTTTCTGGTTTTTTCAATAAAGTTTTTACCCCTTTTTATTTTAAAAGTAAAAATTAAGTAGTTACATAAGTTTATTCATATTTGTGCCTAGATTATGTGGTTCAAATTTTAGGTCTTGATATGGTGTTTAGCAAAAGATATCAAGGTGCAAATTTGGCCTTCTAGGTAGATTGTAGTGTTTCTCATACTTAGACAAAGTTACTCTATTGGATTGTGATGTGTCAAAGATCATAAATTTCAAGCCTCAATAAATATTTGTTATAGAGGGTAAACGTAGGGCTGCCAAGTGTCAAAATCTAGCTCGATCAAATCAAGGATCAATGACATGCAAACGATCATATAGACGAAGATATAATGATAAGAATTTAATAATAGATGGAGATATAATTAAGAGCACAAGTTAAATAAGTCAAACATTCCATATAATGCATTCATATCTGCCAAGTGTCATTGAGTGAATGGAGACTAACAGTAGGGTTCATGGAAGGCACGCAGGGCTACCAAGTGTCTCAATCTCAACATCATGAATCAATGATCAATGGTCAGTGTTTGAAGGTAAAGACAAAGCGAATCTTGAGGACATAGGTAGAGATTATTTTATCAAATGTCCAAGAGGTAGGAGATGAAGACACATATCTAAAGTTTTTGCATTACACAGTGATCGTTGGAATTTGAATATTCAAATTAACAAAGGAAAACCAGTCTGTGATTTTTGAGCTATAAATTTTGATGTATAAAGAATTTGACAATGGTATAAAAATATAAAATGTAAAGGACTCCAAGTTACATAAAAAAAAATGATTAAAAGTTTTGAATATTCATACAATTGTATTTATTGAGATCCAAAGTTGACTGTATGTTTGACCATCTTCTGCAAGTGACCCTAGAAGGGTGTTTGAGTTTGTTTTGATAGTCTTTGGATGTTTCATGGTGAATTAAATATTGGAGAGTGTTGTATATTCCATGAGGATAATATATATGGATTTTTGAGGTTTGAACAATCCATATTAAGTATGAACAAATACTTATAAGATTGATTGTTCATTTGTGCATGGTGTTCTTGTGTACATGACTATTGTTTGAGCAGGTTCTACATATACAGAAGAGTGTAGTGATGGATGTAATTAATTTAAAGTGTCTTAGGGTTAATTTAGAGTGGACCTATGTTTTTAAGTGGTCTTGTTTTTCTAATTTTCTCAATGAAGTGCTAAAAGAGAGAATAGGTCTCCATGAGACCTATAAGGGCTACTAAAGCCTATTTGAGAGGTGTAGCTGCTTAAGGGTGACCCATGGATGATATGGTATATGTATTAGTATGATAAGAAGCTTTAAGGGTTAAGACAGGTCTAATGGATGACTAATAATATGATATTCATGAAGGCTCTATAAAGAATGAAATCAAAGGTGATGGTTTTTAAGAGTTTTTGTGTCGATGTGCGAAGAGTTGAGCAGTGAAGCGAATCAAGTGAAGAGGGAGTGTGTCCAATGGATTTATTGAGGAACATAGTAGGTTGAGGAGTATATGTATCACCTGTATGTCATATTTATGATGTCATAATAGTATACTTTCAAGATTGAATATTGAATATGAGCGAAGAGGTCTAGAGTGATCCAAAAGGGTATTTTAGATGCATTGCTTATGTGTGCAAGTTCGAGATAATGTGAAGGATCGAAAGAGAGGTAATATAAATTATTTCTCCATTAGATTGAAAGGCAATCAAAGTTCTAGATTTGTTGGTTTCATAGGTGTTGTGTGGGTACTCAACATATAGAACAAGTTGGTGTCTTTTCATGCTTAGGGGTGGGTGTTCCTTGTGAAGTGGGTGCTTCACTAAAAGGTCTCATATTTGTGATCATTTTATAGGACAAGTACCCCATGTGTTTATAGGTTTGAGAGTGGGTTTTATTCCCCATAAGGGTTTCCCACATAATTCATGTGGTGTGTGTTTGATCTTGCATCATCTTTTTGATTCACTATTATGAATGACTTGTATGTTTTATGAATGCTTGTGGTGATTGATTAAGGATTACAAGGATCAAAATTTAAGTTTGAATTATCTTGCATCATTGATTCACCCCCTTTAGTGATTTTACCTCTAAAAATTGGTATCAAAGCAGGTCCTTTGATGAAGGCTTGATAACTTAAAGGTGATCCAAGGTACAATATGGCAAGTCAACATATGTAGGGTTTCTCTACAAATCAAGCACCATTGTTTAATGGGTCTAATTATGCTTTTTGGAGTTTAAGGATGAGGACATACATTATGTCTCTAGGGTTTGACATTTGGAAATCTATTATGGATGGTTATGCTACACCAACTACTCCAACTAGTGCAGTCAATAAGAATTTAAGTGAAAATAATTCAAATGCAATGAATGACATTAATTGTGGTCTTTCAGAGACTAAGTTCACTAAGGTAATCCATTGTAAATCTACCAAATAAATATGGGACAAATTGCAGATCATTTATGAAGGGGATTCAATGGTCAAGTTGGCCAAGTTGTAGACTCACTGAAGACAATTTGAGAGTCTCAAGATGAAGGAAAAGGATTCAATGAAATCATATCTATAGAGGGTTGATGAGATTGTAAACATCATTAGAGGTCTTGGAGAGAAGATTGAAGAAACTAATATAGTACAAAAGGTATTAAGGTCTCTCACTCTCAAATTTGATTCAAAAGTATCTGCTATAGAAGAAAGTCATGATCTTACTCAGATGAAGATGGATGAATTTCATGGGATCTTTACTACCTATGAAATGAGAGTCAGTGAGGACAGACCTCATAAGAAGGAAGTAGCCTTTAAGGTGATTAAGGAAACAAAATCTAGGAAGAACAAGTTAAGTCTTAAAGACTTTGATCTTAATGAAGATCAATTTGAAGCCATGATGGCAAGGAATTTGAATGTAGGATCAAGTAAGTATGAAGGAAAACTTCTCTTTAAATGTTTTTTATGTGGTAAAGTTGGTCACTCTATAGCTAGATGTCCAAATAGAGGCATGTTTGAACACAAAGAAGCTCATAAATAATTTCATGAGGATAAACATAATACATCTGAGGGTCATAACAAGTACAAAAAGTTCTTCAATAAGAGAAATGGCAAGGAGTCATACAAAGGCAGTAAGAGTCTTTACCATGAAGAAGATAGTAACTCATCTACAAAAGAAGAAGAAAACACATCAGATAGTGATGATTCATTTCATAATGAGGACAAGGATACATTGTTCATGGATCTTAGTGATGATGAAGGTGAATGTTATTTAAGCAGAGATTTCTTTGGAAGAGATAGCTCAGAGGAAGAAGATGAGAAAAACACTCTTGAAGACAAATATCTAAATATTGTGGAAGAAATGAAGCTACTACAAGGCAAGAACAAAAAACAAGCTTCCTTGATCAAATCTTATGAGGAGAAAATTGGCCCTTTTAAAGGAAGGTTAAGTCATGAAGTCAAGGAGCATGATGAAATCATTCAATAACTTGAAAATCAGGTTTGTACTCTTGATAAAGAAGTAAAGAGTAAGGATGAAGAATGTATTATGTATCAATCAGAAATGGAGTCTTTACAAATGAAACTTAATCAAGCTATAAGCAAGTTTGAGACATATCAGAAGTTGGAAGCAAGCATTTATAAAAAAGATGATCTCGTGATAAATAAAGATGCAACTAATGATTTAGATAATAATGAAATTAAGGTAGAATTGATGAATGCTCTTGAAGATCTGAAAATTGAAAATAAAAAGAACAAGAAGATGATATCACAAATCAAGGACTATGAGGAGCAATTTAGTGTGTTTGAGACAAGAATAAATGATGACACCAGGGAACATGAAGATAGAGTCAAGCATCTCAACACTTAGTTGGAAACTATGTCTACAAGCCTAAAAACTAAAGAAAATGAATGCTCCAAGTATATAATTGAAATTGAGTCCTTAAAATTTGAGTTGGAGAAGACATCTAGCAAGGTAAGGCCTTTTGTGAAGTTTGAAAAGAGTACTAATGATCTTGACAACATTCTAAGTAGTTAAATATCTGAAGTGATATAAGTGGGCTTATATACAAAGAAGAACAAAAAAATGTAACTCAAGACAAGATGAATACTAATGAGAACAAGGACAATCAGACCTTGAAGATCAATCATCAATCAAGGATTGAAGGTATTGATAGAATAAAGACAAATTAGATTAAATAACCAAATGCCATGAGGTATGTAAGTTTCAATGGTTATTGTTACACATGTAATCAATTTGGTCATAGGTCAAAAGAGTGTAAAAGACCCTCAATAAATGAATTTTCTTGGAACAATGATACGAATCATCAGTCAAGTGGTGTAAGTGAAGTTGAATGCTACATTTGCTATGACATGGGGCACATTTCAAGATTCTATCCTAAAAAGGTAAGAAACAATGATTTTTTCTTAAGAAGTACAGTTCGCTACAAGTGTCAAGAGAGAGTTCACATAGCAAGGTTCTATAGGAATGGTTAGTCTCTTACTTAAAATAAAATCAATTCTAACATGAAGAAAACAAGTATAATGAATGGAGACCCAAGGAGGTGAATGGGTTGTTTGTCATGACAAAACAGGAAATAAGTCCAAGAATAAAAAAGCAAGCCTTATTTGCTTAAATAGATGAGAAAATCAAGCAGGAATATGAGTTTAAAATAAAAAATGAAGTTAAGGACTCATTCAAAGTCAATCTAATGATGAGGCAAGACTGCAAGTCAAGTAAGAGCATGGAGATGTGGGAGTCTCCTAAGTTTTGGGACTGTTAGTCTCTCATGACAAATGGGTGTCTCTGCTTATGCTTCTTAGGAGACATCTTTCTTGTGGAGAAGCAAGTATGTGTGTTCAAGGTGTGTTCATGAATTTTTTCCCTAAAAACAAGGTTGATATGGAGTATTAGGAGGATGTGTAAAAGTGCATCCTAGGTGGTTTCATGCTTTGAAGATTTTTTTGCATCTTTGATGTTTAAAGATTAGCTTGAACATTTATTGGAAATCATGGTGTTGTCTTATGAGAGAAAAATTGAAGGCAATCATGTAATTTTATCATGGTTAGAGATGGTCTGAAGGTGTTCAAGAGAAGCCTAATGTCAAGAGACTTAAGGGGAGTCACTCTTAATGTTTTCAAGGTGAGTTCAAACAGTTTCTGGTGTTCATATGTGTTTTATCTTCATAGAGTTGTGTATGATCAAGAAGAGTGTGTGTGTTTGAAGCATGTTTGAGAAGCTCAAGGTAAAAAGTGGTATGCACAGTGTTAGGGGGAGTTTGTATCATCTCTCTAAGGTGATCCTTTCTAGCTTTTGCTCCTTGAAGTTTTTTCAAATCCTCAGGATAGATTGGTGCTCACTTTGTCTTTGTGTCAAAAAGGGATCATAAGTGAGATGTTTCAATTTCAAGGAGATTGTATGGTTGAGTATGGTTTATGAATAGGTTATCTGAGATGAGCATGATGTTAGGGGGATCTTTCTAAGCTCTATGAGCAGTTTGTCAGGTCCAAAGATCAAGTTGGCATGTTGAAGAAGAGACCCTTTGTCATTAATGTCAAAGGGGGAGAAAAGTTTAGAATGATTGAGTTATTCACTTTGGGTGAGAGCATTTTGAAAGGTGTTTGTCATAAATGATAAAAGGGGAGATTATTGAGCATGTTCTTGAGATGCTTTGATTGTCATTGATGTCAAGGTGATATAAGTATATAATGCACTAATGACAAAGTGACAGGTTCCAAGTGGATTTGAGAGTGCATATCATGTGAGCAGGGCTTTTGGATGTTAGAGAATGCTGTTGTTGATATGTTCCTATTGTAGAGGTCATATGAGGTGTTATGAGTGCTTGTGAAAGTGAAAGGATTTCATTAGAGCAGTCATATGAATGTCTAGGTTCTCCTAGTCATCATGGTTAATCAGATTGAGTGAGCATATTGATGATGTCAACATTTATACCTATGAAGGTGTAAAAAAAAAGTGGTCACATGAGTTTGTTCATATTTTTGCTTAGATCATGTGGTTCAAATTTTAGGTCTTGATATGGTGTCTAGCAAAAGATATCAAGGTGCAAAGTTGGCCTTCTAGGTAGATTGTAGTGTTTCCCATACTTAGCCAAAGTTGCTCTAGTAGACTATGAGGTGACAAAGACCATCAAGTTCAAACCTTAGGAAATAGATGTTATAGAGGGTAAACACAGGACTGCCAAGTGTTGAAATCTAGTTCGATCGAATCAAGGATCAATGACATGCAAGCGATCATATAGATGAAGATATAACAACACACATTTAATTATAGATGGAGATCTAACAATGAACATGAGGTTGATAAGTCAAAGGGGCCACATAATGCACACAATTATTCCAAGTGGCGTTGAGCGAATTGAGACTAACAATAGGGTCCATAAAAGGCAGTGGGGCTGCCAAGTGTCAATCTTGGTAGCACAGATCAATGATCAACGATCAGTGTTTGAAGGTAAAGACTAGGAGACTCCTGAGGACATTGATGGAGCATATTTGATCAAATTGCCAAGAGGCATGAGATGAAGACATGTGTCTAAATTTTTTGCATTACACAGTGACCGTTGGAATTTGAATATTCAAATTAACAAAGGAAAACCAGTCTGTGATTTTTGAGCTATAACTTTTGGTGTATATAGAATTTGATAATGGTATAGAAAGAAAAAATGTAACGGACTCCAAGGCACATCCAAAAAAATTGATTAGAAGGTTTGAATATCTATACAGTTTTAGTTATTGATCTCCAAAGTTGACTATATGTTTGACCATCTTCTGCAAGTGACCTGCGATGGGTGTTTGAGTTTGTTTTGATGGCCTTTGGATGTTTCATGGTGAATTAACTATTGGAGAGTGTTGTAGACTCCATGAGGATCATCTGTATGGATTTTGGAGGTTTGACCAATCCATATTTTTTATGAACAAATACTTTGAAGATTGATTGTTTGTTTGTTCATGGGGTTATTGTGTACAATACTATTATTTGAGTAGGTTCTACATATATAGAAGAGTGTAGTGATGGATGTCATCACTTTAAGGTGTCTCAGGGGTCATGTAGAGTGGACCTATGTTTGGAAGTGGTATTTTGTTTCTAATTTTCTTGATGAAGTGCTAAAAGAGAGAATAGGTCTCCATGAGACCTATAAGGGCTACTAAGGCCTACTTGAAAGGTGTAGCTATTTAAGGGTGACCTATGGATGCTATGGTCATTGTCTTAGTATGATAATAATATTTAAGCATTAAGGCAAGTCTAATGGTCGACCAAGAAGATGATATTCATGAAGGCTCTATAAAGAGTGAAATCAAAAGTGATGGTTTTAAGAGTTTTTGTGTCGATGTGTGAATAGTTGAGCAGTGAAGTGAAACAAGTGAAGAGCGAGTGTGTCCAGTGGATAGATTGAGGAGCAGAGTAGGTTGAGGAGTATATGTATAACTTGTATGTTATATTTATGATGTCATAACAATATACTTGTAGGATTGAAGTTTGAAGATGAGCGAAGAGGTCTAAAGTGATCCAAAAGGGTGTTTTGGATGCATTGCTTATGTATGCAAGTTTGAGAGAATGTGAAGGATTGAAAAAGAGGTGTTATAAATTATTTCTCCATCAGATTGAAAGGCAATCAAAGTTTTGGAGCCATTGGTTTCATAGGTGTTGTGTGGGTGCTCAACAATTAAAACAAGTTGATGTTTGTTCATGTCTAGGGGTGGGTGCTCCTTGTGAAGTGGGTGCTTCACTAAAAGGTCTCATGTTTGTGATCATTTTATAGGTCAAGTCATCCATGTGTTTGCACGCTTGAGAGTGGGTTTTATTCCCTTGAGGGTTTTCTATGTAATTCATGTGTTGTGTGTTTGATCTTGCATCATCTTTCTGATTCACTGTTATGAATGACTTATATGTTTTATGAATACTTGTGATGATTGATTAAGGATTGCAAGGATCGAAATTGAAGTTTGGATTATCTTGCATCACTGATTCACCGCACCCCCCAGTGATTGTAACTCTAACATAATCAATGTGGAACCCTTCAATTGGTGAAACTATGTGATAAGTCCAAGATAGGTGCCTCAAGATTGATATATCTCAATGTTCTTCAAACAAATATATATAGCTTGGAGAAGACGATCAAAAAATCATGATATCTTGGGAACATGGTAGAGTTTGGAGCCTATTTTTTAAATTCCTGAAAAGAGTTTTTCAAGGTTGATGGAGTGGTATAATTAGATTGAGGCACTATATCACCAATTAGTAGGAAAATTATAGAGAAGGTGATGGAGTCGTTAATCAATGTGAAACCCTTCAATTGGTGAAACTATGTGACAAATCCAAGATAATTGCCTCGAGATTGATATATCTCAATGTTCTTCAAACTATGTGTGTGTGTGTGTGTTTTGTAAGATAAAATCATATGTCCTCGCCAAACTGGAAGTATCAAAAGTCACTTTTTACGCAAAAAGCATAACCAAAATGGTGCCTAAGGGTGGTGGAGTGTAATAGTGTCACATATTGATAATAATATTGGACCTTAAATTTGACATCCATTTGATCGTCAAATGTAAGTTTGAACCATAAATTTGTGATTGTCATAGAAAAAAATTCTTCTTGCTTGGAGAAAGCAATTAAAAAATCATGATATCTCAGGGATACAATGGAGTTTGGAGCCTGACCCATTGTAGCAACACAGCTAGATTGAGGCCATCTATCACCAGCTAGCAAAAAAAATTGATAGAATTGTTAATCAATATGGTATGTGACAAATTTAAAATAAAAACCTTAAAATTAATCTCTCTCAACATTTCTCAAATGGATATATTTAAAACATCTATTTTAGTTAAAAAATAAATTAAATATTTTAAAAATTTAGATTGTCATAAAAAAGTTTTTCTTCTTGCTTGGAGAAAGCAATTGAAAAAACATGATATTTTGGGTATATAGTGGAGTTTGGAGCCCCCCTTTTTTCCAGAATAATTTTTTCGATCCATTATAGCAGCACATCTAGATTGTGGCCATTTATCATCAGTGAAAGGAAAAAATTACAAAAAATTAATAAATTTATTAATCAATATAATATATGACAAATTTAAAATAAAATTTTTAAAATTAATATTTCTTAAATAAATATATTTAAAATATCTATTTTAATTAAAAAACAAATTAAATTTAATGAAAAAATTAATAAAAAAATTGATAAATTTATTAATCAATATAATATATGACAAATTTAAAATAAAAATCTTAAAAGTAATCTCTTAATATTTCTCAGATGAATATATTTAAAATATCTGTTTTAATTTAAAAAAACAAATTAAATATTTTAAAAATTTAGAAAGGAATCACTTTTCCTACTAAATTCCCACATCTCCAAAAATTTGCAAACCCACAATTAAATATTTCCCCTACATTAAATTACACGCTTAAAAAATGCAATAAACGTTCAAAGCCCAAACAAAAATGGTAAAGGAAAAAGGAGGGTTTTAGCCTGGGTTTAATTATCTTTGGTGGAATTTCAACACAGCGATGGCCTCTTCGTTAACTAGGATTGCTCGGGCTGCTCGATCTTCAAATAATGGATTCAGATCTTCTGCTGGTGAGCAATCATGCCCTAATTAACTCTTTCAAATATCTCTAACTTACAAAAATAAATAAATTATGCAAAACCCTACGAGTGAATTTTAAACTAGATTCTCGTTACAAATCTTCAAAAGAATAAATTTAAAGAAAAAAATCACCGTATTTTCGTTTATAACCAAAAAAAAAATTAAATTCATCAGTAGTAAATTCTATGACTTTCCTGAGAATTTTCCTACATTTCTTATATTTAAAATTGAAAATTTCGCCTTCGTATTGATACCTCTTAATTCTTTCCATTCCTTAAAATACTCGCTACAGTTTGCACACTGGGCAGCTGGATTCAATTACTTGCAGCTGCGTTGTTTTACTACTTATATTCTAATACTCAACAACTTCACTTACCCAAATTTCAATACTCTACAATATCTTTGACATGCCCTATCAATTACAGGTCGCATTATGGCAGTTTGAAGATTTGAACCTAGGTCACTCTCTTACCAATGTATGACTTTAAAATTACACCACAACCTTTCGAACACTGTTCTACATTTTTCTGCTTTGAAACTATAGGGAAATCCAGGAAGGGTATTAAAGATATATATGAGAATTATGTTTCACTTCAGAACTTTATGTGAGCATTATTTTCTGATAAATCACAGCTAGTTTTAGCAACTATGACATTATCTTCAAAGAAGCCATTGCACTTCATTGTGCAACTAATAAGCAATACCTTAAAAGTGCCTACATGTTGAAAGAAACAAAATGAAACTTATTTTTTATTATTGTCTTCCAGAGACCCAGGGGGATCTACGAGGATGCTTCAAACTACATGAAAAATACAAAAATTCTCTTTAACAAATGTACGTGGAAATGTTTTTTCTCAAAAAAAATCTAAAAACCCTGAAGAAGCTCAAAAAAATCAGAAACGAAAGATTTTTGCCCAAAATGGTTTTTTTTTGCCAGATCTTTGAAACAAACCACACAAAAGCCCCCCTGAACTTATTTTTTCGTAGAGTTTTTATAAAACCCCAATAATTTTGCAGACCTTCAATGTTTTTAAAACAAAAAAAAAATGCTAAAAGGCCCTAAAAAGTGCAAATACCACAAAAAACCTCCTGAAATTGAAAACCCACAATTTTTTCAGAATACCCACATTATTTTTTCTGAAAATTCCTGAAAATGACACACCCATGAACAAAATGATGCCTGGGACCCTAAAAAAACATCAAAACTGTTTTTTCTGGCAGAATAATAAGATTGTTTTGCAAAAAGAGAGGTAGAATTTCACCCAAAAATGGAAATTTCTCCTCTAAAATTGCTGAAGAATACAAGAAACCTGCTCTGATGCCATGTAGAAATTGGTGGGGGTTTTGAAACCAAGTGAACAACTGTAAAAACCCCAAGATCTCTATCACAGTATAGTAAACAACCCAGGATCTTTATTTCAATTATAAAACTCCAGACAAAGAGATTAAGAGAAAAATAAATGAATCCTTATATATGAAAAATACTCTCACATGCTGCTCTAAGAAAACATACAAGTGCCGGGGTGCTCTCAGTTACACACGTATTTTTCATAGACTATGTCTTTCCTGTATGATATTCTCGGAATACTTGGAAATTGAATACAGGTGAGGGAGAAGTTTATATTTATAGAAAACTATAGGAAGGATAGAAATGATCTGACCGGCTAGGTGACCTCTCTCTTGCTCCTGAATCGGTGGTTGACTTCCTTGTTTCCTATTGGCTTGCTTACTCAGGTATGCCTTTTTCTATTTCCTATTTTAAAAAAATAGGAATAATATAAATTATTGTAACTTAGGTTATATATATTCGAAGTAAACTTAAGTTTATGGTGCGAATAACAACCTGCACCAACACTCCTTTCATTTTTCGTCTTCTTTGACATTGTGCAAAATAATTTGTTTTCCATACGATTCTAAGGAATTAGCTTGGGATGTAATTGTATACATTCATTATCAGCATGGCCATCCTTATTGCAATGTTGATGATGTATAATAGTCTTCCTGTCATGTGCCGCGTTTCTTTTGGTCCTTATGATCCAGGAGGATGACCCAACCACAGTTATAGTCATGCTTCCCAGCGTATTCTCATAGCTTGCAGATCTTGTGGTTCCTCTTCCATGGTCTGTGGTACTCCAGAGCAACACCCAAACTTGTGTGGTACCCCCATGACCATCCATCCGTCTCCAACTGATGCCACACACACTCTTGCAGTGGTGTAGTGCAAAATGTGTAGATCAGCCCTGGCGCCACCCGTGTGTGCACCAAACTTTGGCGGTACCTACCGTCGGCTTCAGTAGGGTCTGACATACCTCCATGCCAAACTGCAAAGGACAACTCACACTGCATGATACCTCCAGGTGTCGACAACTTACTGCATCCATCCTGACAGGGGCAGAGGCCTTGTTTTTTTAAAGGCTTACCTGGTGCAGGGTTGAGGGGCAGCACCCTCTATCATGGGGTAAGGGCCCATGCCAAAATGTTGAGGGATACTTCTGATGCCAATCAGCGCAACCGTCGGAAGGTGAAGAGTCACATAGAAGCTCAAACGTTTCAGCTTCCGTAATGGTTCTTTTTTGTCTTCACGGCTTTGAAACATATGTACGCACATCTTTCGCTTTAGTGAGTAATCAGAGTAGAAGATAGACAACCATACATCTTTCTCAAGAGTATGCCATGTATAGAACACTCATATTAATAAAATTTTCTCTTCCAATTCTATTATCTCTCTCTCTTGATTCTCTGCATATAATCTCCAATAGCTTCTGCACATGCATATAACGCATCTGATCCTCATTTAGAGTGTTGTTCATCGGGTTTCCCGTGGGACCCTGATCACCTTCATTGTTTTCCACTGTGATTGAATTCTCTTTCTCTTCATCTCCATAAACATTGCTTTGGTGGAAGCTTCATATAAAGATCATATATCAAATAAGGCCAGTTTTTCTTGTATGTGGAAATGTAATCCTTCTAGATATTTTAAAACAATTGCAGTTTCATCCTCATAAATATTGAGTAAAGTTGGATGCTTTGAAACTCAGCCATGTATGTGTTCATTCCCTGTTCTTGATCTTGCCTTAAGTGTTTCCACTTAACTTGGAGTTCTTATTCATACCTTGTGGGATAAAATCTTGTATGCAAACTGTCTAATTTTTTTTTTCCAATCTGCTACTGGCCTCTGGCCTTGTCTCTTTTGGCAACCACAAAATTTTATCCACCACAATAAGGCATGATCACATTTTTAACTGCAAAAATGAGATTTGTTGAGCATCAAGAAGGTTTTGGTAAGAAAAATATACTTCTAACTACCTTAACCAGTCATCCAATTTTGAAAGTGGGCATTTCAATTTTTGCTTGTACCTCGAATAAGTTAAAATGGGAGTCACTTACATTCTGTCCTCTGCTGGAAGATTCTCCTTTAGCTTTGGCATTCCTTCTACATCACTCTTTCCTCCACTTTGCTGCATCCTAACCACGGTCAATAATTGACACATCATTTTGTGGAGAGACTATATTTTTTTCTGGCTTGGTATACCTTATCCTGGTAGAATCATCTTCTTCCTTGTCGGACATCTTTTGTCACTGCATATTTTTCTTCTTTTAACCATTCACTGGGAAAGTGGTCTAATACCAACTTGATCCATATCTGGTCATCTAACTTTGCAAACAGCAGTATCATTAAGAGTCAAATGGGAAATTCTGTGTCTATTTCTATACTCAGGAAACACACACAATAATAACAGGTATTGCTGGAGCAGTTTTCTAATCAGAAAACAGGGGCATTAATCAGATATGACAAGTAATAAAATTCCCTATGAGAGAGTTACATATAGCAATAAACAGATATGGATTGACATGATTCTTGACAGCAGCCCTTGTCTAGCATGCATCATTAACAGTAGCTCTTGGTTCCTTGGCTCTATCATTTGTTCTCTGATTGCATGTCCGGCTTGCATCCTCGATTGCAGCCCTCTCCCATATTTCCTTTCTACTAAATGTTAACATAATTAATCCTGTATGGTAACGGCCCCAACGGTTTCATGTCTACCTGCCTATGTGGCAAATACTGCCAGCATGGCAAATCAGATCAGGGACACTCTGTGGTTAGGAAGTTATGGGTAGCATGGCCTCTTCCATAGTTGTACAGATTCAATTTCCTTTTTTGACCTTTCTTTGCATTTCCGTCAGTTGTTCCCGTGAATACATTTGAGGCGGGGACCCTGGGGGTAATATGGTTGTGGGTAGAATGGCTGTGCCCATAGCTTTACAGATTCTTAGTTTTCTTTTTTGACCATTCTTTGGATTCTTATCACTTATTAAGTCGAAGCCTTTGGCACTTTTATTTGCTCAAGTCCACTACCTAGCTCAGAAAGAGAGAAACTATACTAATATCTATGAATGGCTAGAATCAGTATTTTTTTATGCATCATGTACTAGATATCAATTGCATGCATTATTCATTTCCAAGCTCAGTACAAGAGTATACAAGTTAAAAACAAAACACAAAACAAAATTGCAGTAAGCATAATAAGGTGGATGGTATAGATGAATGGCTTACAACTCTTAAGAATGGCACACAATCATATATTTCTTTATCCATTTCTATAAATTCACCAGAGATAATTATAAGCACATAATTCAGTGAGAAGCTTATAGCCATGTGTGTCATCTGCAATCCTGTGAGGCAGCTGAGCAGTTATCCATGAAGGTGGTGTAACTCTCTTTGCATTCCAATGGTGGTCTCTTCTCCAAAGAAGTATAGAATCTAGTGTTTTTGTTGTGACTACAGATTCTAGAAAAGAAAAGGCTAACCACAAAAACAGTTGTTCCAAATTCCAATTGATGGGTAGTCATCACACTGCAGTAAGTGAAAGCATGCTAGTTTATTTATTTGTGACTCATTTCTGTGCTTGATGTCATGGCTTTTGTAACCAGCTTTGCTTGGTTTGAAGAAATACCTTTTGTCTTGAACTTAATTTGTAATTTATGATGGATGTGACTGACGACCTCTGGATTTATTTACTATGTTTGAAATAGATGGACCTGGCTTAATGGGATGCTTTGGAAACCATGTATGGGGCAGATCATCAGCATTTATGGAGTCAATGTGCCGGCTGCCTGGTGGATTAGATCAACTTTTATCTCAGGTTTTCTGTGAACCTTCAAATTCCATGTGTTTTACTATTTCAGTATTCAATTTGGCATATTCACTCATTAAGGAATTTTCGATCATCAGGTACCATAGGGTTCATTGGATGTGTGTTTGGAGGCATGGATAAGTTTCACTACCAAACTTGAATCATCACTTCGATTTTTCCTCATTATGGTTTTGCTTTATGTTACATTTTGGAGTTGTATATGCAACTATGAAAAGATAATGCATTGTCCGAGGTTCAGTTTCAGAATCCAACTATTGCAAAAGATCACCATATAGTGCACTGTCCACCATAAAAGAAAATTCAAGACATCAATTATCAATTAATGAGGGTTTTTGAATGGATCGCACGACTGTTGGGACACAAATGGGGGCTCAATCCCTGGGCACATGTTCTAACAGTCTGCACACATGCTTTGGGACCTGCATTATCATGGGCCGTGCGAGTTTGTGTCCAGTGTTCCCTGTGGTGATTTGAACCCGGGTCTTCATCGTGACAGATTGACAATACTCGGCCTTTACCACGCAGTCACATCTGCTGGAAAAATCCAAGACATAATTTGCATAAAGGACTAACATAAGTCGATTATATAGCCATATGCACATTCAAGAAACAATTCCTTTTAGATGTGACAAGTAAGTTAGACTGCATATATATTATATGTGACAAATTTCCCATGATAAATACGAAAATAAAAAGCACTCAAATGCTTTGCAGGACAAAAATTTGAAATTTGAAAATTTGAACCTAAATGCTAGTAGAATAGCTTGTGTACACATTTTTATTGTTATAAAGAAGTGCATAGTAGTATTTGAACAACCTTTGGCAGAGTAATAAATTCAAAATGCTTTGAGAGTCTAGAAGTTGGGATATAGAAGTAGAGTAGAGAAAATTTCAAAATACAAGAAGAGCATGCACGTTGAACCAATAGAATTTCAGTGAAGAGTGAAATGATGCCTTCTTGATATCTATATAGAGATAATTAAGGACTTACTGTTTCTAAGACAACCTTATGTTCATTCTGGCTGCGGGTTACCAAAGTGGTATCAATGTACTTAAGTTGGTCTATCATCTCAGACCAAAACATCAGAAAACTTGGCCCTGTTATTATTCCAGAAAAACAAAAAATTACATACAATATCCTTACCTTTTTGCAGGCCATGCAGGATTTCTCTGAATATACGCGAAATTTATTTCACATCATTGTTGGCTCCATGTAGCGAAGCTAGTCTCAATACTATCTTTATGCTCTCAATTATTTAGTAATAGAAGTACTTTACAAGGTTATAGAGCACCATTTCTTTGATGAAGTGCTAGCATAGAATGGATATATTGAGATCCCAAAAATAGATGATGCAAAGTGCTTATTTAACTGCAGAACAATATGGGTATTATACAAAAAAGTATCAAGTTATACTCTGTCAGTGTAAAATACATTTTTGGCAATCTCAGGGAGACTGTTTTTGATGTAGAGGGCATCACTAAGAATTTTTTTTGCCAACTCAAAATTTCTACGATGCCTTACTGCTGTAACAAAACAGATGCATTTTACACCAAACTACTTGACCACTAACTGTGCTTTTGGTGTAGTGATTTTTCCAGTTCTTCCACTTTCTTTCAACATATCTTACCGAGATATGTTTTATATTTTTTGGATAACATTGAAACCAAACAGTGTTGAAATGTCATGGACACAAGCTTGTGTTATGGCACTTTTTTGGTTAAGTCTACCCCACAAAATGGCTGCCTCTGTCTTGTGAACTTTTGCCAATTTAAGGAAACATTAAAACAGATCTGAATGATATGTTGAATGTTTTTGATGTCATGACTTTTTGCCACAGTTGTATGCCACAAGGTGCCCGAGGAATTATGAAAGGAAATTGGAAGATGCATAAGTATGAATTTCATGGCCCATATCCCTTTTTCAAGCACAATACATTGTCTATCTCATTCCATGAGCTTAACACACTCTTTGTGAGCAAAATTTTATGTTTTTGTTCAAAGATGTGCCCTTGATAAACTGTAATGTTCCTGTGTTGGTACGGTCACTAGATTCCCTTGTAAGGTAAAGACCTCTAATGCTAGTCCAAAGTCAACAAAATACCATATCCATTTTAATGAGCAAATACAAAAGGCAAATAGGAAGTCCCATTATCCATACAAGCTAGTAAACAAGAGAAAATAAAATAGTGTGTTTCTTTTCTGATTTTTTGATAGATTCAAGAAGAATGTTGCTCAAATAACTTACCTAGAAGATGGTGTAAAGCAGTTGTGAAAAAAACTACCATATAGAAATAGGATTGCAATAAAATAAGGGTGGTCATTGACTACCGAATAGAAAAAGGATTGCAATAAAATAAGGGTGGTCATAGATAATGTATGAAAGTGTGATACTCTTTAGGCCCTATGAATTTCTTGAATCTGGATCGATGGTGTCTCCAAAAGACATGGTCTATGGTGAATGAGCAGGTTGAAAACAGATCTTCCATGCTAGAATCTCAAAGAACTGATCCTGTCAAGAACACTCAGTTTGGAGTAATGAGTCCACAGAAACATTTATAGTACATACTCGCTCGAAAGGTGGTCCTAGAATCAGATGTTCTTCCTCACAATATACAAACCGTTATAGAATAGTTAAGAAGCATTTTGTGGTCCATTGTAGATGGATCGAAGGCAATCTGTTAAATGAATTATAATTTACTATGTTGTTTGGGTATGGGTATGGGTACGGATACGGGGACGTCTTGGGTACGCGGGTATGTCATTTTTCAAAAACCTTGATTTGGATACGTCGTGGGTACGTTTGTGTATATATATATGTGTGTGTGTGGGTGTGTGTGTATATATATAGTATATTACTCATTTTTTTAGTAAAACACTTGAAACTACATAGTGTGAAAATATTTGTCTATAAATGATAAAACACTTAAAAATATATAATACTCATTCATTCATTCATTACATCAAAGACAAGATGTACATTCAAATCTAGAATAAATCATCTCGATTGTCCACAAAATCATGAAAGCCACTCCCATTATTTTTCAACTTTATCATTTACTGACACTTTCTCTCACAAGGGCTCATCGGTGCATTGAATCTCACGAGTGCATGCCTTAAGGGGTGCACAGGGAATGGGGTGGGATCGGCTTGTGGCACTTTGCGAGAGATATTCTCATACTATTCTATCACGCATACATCCCTTCATGCAGCCTTCATACCTCCTATGATGTCTCCTTGAAATCTTGAAACCCTGAAATATGGCTAAGTTTGAAACCTTGAAACCCTGGAATCTGACTAACTCTGAAATATGATAGAATCCTCCAAAACCTAGAATTTGCATTATAGCTCCTAGCAGTCCGAAACCCCTCTCAAACACCCTGAAAGTATATAAATAAAATATAACTTAAAGTATAAGTGTAAACTTATATTTAAATGTTCATTTTATTTATATACTGTTGGGTTCGGACTGGATTTACATTTAGGGTTGCTTAGTTTTTAGGGTTCTTTTTTTAAGGATTTTCTGAGGTTTTTTTAAAAAAAATTTCGCCATTTTTCTGCCGGAATCCCTCGGGCATGCCCGGAGACGTCCCGGGTACTCCCGGAGGCGTTCCTAATTATCTCTTGTGGATGTGCTTCATAAATTATCTACGTTCAACATTAGAAATGCTCCACAAGAGATAATTAGACTAAGCTTGCTTGATATAATTAGACTAAGCTTGCTTGATATTTGGCAGAGCATAGACATGCAAAAAGCAGAATGATTTGTAACTTGAATTTGACACGTTTCTCATATGCAATTACCAAGCATTCATCAAATTTGAATTTTTAAATCATGTACAGGCTGGATCTGCTGCGGTCTATTTTAGATCTATTTTGATCTGGTGTTCATAGTGCAAAGTGCCCAAGATACCATGCCTACGATGGCTATTTGGGACCATTTTGGCTTGAATTTAATTTAAGTGCTTAGAAGGCTTAGGAGGTTTGTGACATATGATTGATTAACTAATTCTTTTCTTTTACTGTGACAGCAAGCAAGAACATTTATACAGATGAGAACCAGTCTTAAAGTTGTGGATAACTCAGGAGCTAAGCGGGTGATGTGTATTCAGGCTCTCAAGTCGAGAAGAGGTGCACGGCTGGGGGATACAATAATTGCATCAGTGAAGGAAGCACATGCACGTGGCAAAGTCAAGAAGGGAGATGTAGTATATTGTGTGGTTGTGCGTGCTGCTATGCAGCGACTAAGATGTGATGGCAGCCACATCAGGTTTGATGACAATGCTGTGGTTCTAGTAAGTAAACAAGGAGAGCCAGTTGGAACTAGAGTATTTGGTCCTGTACCCCATGAACTTCGAGAACGCAAGCATGTGAAAATTTTGACCTTAGCAGAACATGTAGTTTGAGACATGTTTTAAACTTCTGCAAAGTTTTAGTTAGTAAACATTTTCCTCTATATTTTTACAAGTACATAGAGATTCCAACCAAGTCTATTTGATAATGTGTTTTTGCTTCCTCTATATGATATGCTGCCATTTGGGTTCTTTAAAGTTGCCTCCCCTGTTTCTAAAGTAGTTGTTCATAAGTGTGCCAGCCAAGCTTTCAGAAACATTTAACTATAATGCACGTTTTGTGCTTTACATTTGATGCATGTGCATTTATATGTTCCAGAGAGAACAATAAGATTCAACTATCATTTTTTGTTGTGAAAATTTTCTGTTTACACTCTCTACACTAAATTCTAACAGTAATAAGTGACTAGGGGGATTACAATTAAGACAACTAATTTGTGCAAGCTTAGACTATAGATGAAATGTGGAGGAAGCTAGCATAGTATTATTTTCTTCCTCTTGGATTTTTCTTTTGTAGAGACAAGTTAAATAGCTGATGGAAATATCATTGATATATGTGATCATCACTCGTCAATTAATTGACGAAGAATAAAATGAGAGAAGGAATGTTTATGGTGTGAACTTTCTTTGGTCATATACATTTTATATAGCAAGATATGAAAATAATGCTGGGAAAGTTCGAAATTAATAGGAATGATGTTATGATAAGAAAACGTTACATTAAAACTGATTTGAAAAACTGTACTCTTTAACTATTCAACCTGTATATGTGAGGGTAAAAACTATCAACTAGGAACGTGGTCAGTTGTTACAATTTTTCTAAGATTAACATTTTTTTTGACTTTTTAATTAAAGAATAAATATTTATTTTTAGAATTTTTTAATATATAGGTATTGAGTGTATAAATAATTGATCTTCTTCAATTTAATGTTGGAGATTAATGAATGTCAAAAAAATTACAGTTTAATTATTATTTTAAATATTAAATATTAAATGTAAAAATAATTAACCTTAATTTTAATGTTAAAAATGTACGAGTGACAGAAAAAAGTATGATCCAAATTGATTTCCAATTAGGCATGCCATTCCCCCAAAGATTAAGAAGGAAGGAGAGAATTTCATGGAATCTGATTTGAAAAATGTATTCTTTGATCATTCAACCTGTATTGGTGAGGGAAAAAGACCCAACAACTGGGCACGAAACTGCTGCTATTTTTCTATGATCAACACAGTTACTCTGACTTTTTATCTCCTGCTGCCATTTTAATCCCCTATCACTTCTCCCCGCTTACCAATGGCTGTTCTACAATAATAAAGCCTCTAGAGGCTTGACGACTACTGTATTTTCAGAAGATTTAACTGTTGGTATCTTGATTTTAGTGAGATTTAGAGTCTTATAAAAAATATGGAGGCAACCTCTATCCCTGCACTTTTCGAGTGTCCAATCTCCGTACAAGTAATGAAGGAACCAGCGACCTTCTGCTCTGGAGTCACCTACGACAGGGAGAGCATTCAAAAATGGTTTGAGGAGGGTCACTCGTCATGCCCATCTACGATGAAGGCATTATATACATTGGAGCTCACCCCAAATCACACATTAAAAAGACTTATCCAAGCTTCGTCCTCAGGGATGCATGGTGTTAGCAAATTTTCCACCAATGACCTAGCCGATGGAGCAGATAGAGCAGGTACTGTTCAACATTAGAAATGCTCCGACCCATTTGGGAAATTTCAGGAACCTGGCTGATCTGGCTAAGAAAAGTGAGAGAAAGAGGGCCTTCATAGCTGCATCAGGAGGCCCATCAGTGCTAATTTCTACTTTGTACAGAACCAGGATTGAAGCAGAAATTATGTGTGGGGAAGAAGCCTTGGCAGTATTGGCCAACCTCCTCATCGATGAAGCCAAAGAAGAATGCACCAAATCTCTGAAAAGCCCAATAACCATGGACACCGTTTGCTGGTTTTTGTGTAAAGGCAGCTTCCATGCCAGGCTCCATGTAGTACAAGTTCTTCATGGACTTTCAACTGCAGATCAGAACTGTAAAGATGCTTTCAGCCCTGATGAAGAGACCTTCTACAATCTGGGTTTGTTGCTTCTAGATGAATGTTCACTAGCCATCAAAATTGCCTTGGAAATAATTCTGATTATAAGTCCAGTGAGGAGAAAGAGAATGAGAGCAGTAGAATCAGGAGTAGTTGTTACCTTAATTGACATCCTTCCTGAAGCAGAAAGAAACATGGCTGAGAAGGCTCTTGCACTGTTGGAAATCCTGTGTCAAAGTGCAGAAGGCAGGGCATGTATTTGTGGTCATCCCCTAGGAATCCCTGTCCTTGTGCAGAAAATTGCAAAAGTATCAGATTGGGCATAGAGGCTGCCACTAGAGCACTGTGGCATATTTTGAAGAAGTACAAAACCCCATCAGTGGTTAAGGATATGGAGGATGCAGGGGGTTATCTAAAGTTATGTTATGTGCTGCAAATAGGATGTAGGTCAAGCACCAGACAGAGAGCAAAGGAAATTCTCAGATCTAAGAAAGGGAGATTGTTGAAGGTGGATCAACTGAATAATGCAGGGGAATTGAAACATAAATATATTCATTTAGCGAAGCTCACTACCAAGCGATGGATTAGAACTTTGAAAAACTGAAATACAGAGTTGAGCTTTGTTGCCTTCCCAAATCCAGTGTTACATCTCGAGTGGCCTTGATGGTGATAACTTATTGTTGGTGGAGGTTCAATTCCAGAAGTTCTAATGGTATATTTTACATATGGGGTTCCCTGGTGCCCCCCGAATGGTGTAAGTTACCCTTGAACCCATAAGTCATATAAGGTGGTCTCAAGTACACAAGCTACATTTAAATTAAGACGTGGATATGTGGTGTCTTGTGCCTCTTAATTATAAATACGAGGTGTTCTCATATAGTGTAATGTATTTTTGTTATGATAACACATGATATCTTATATTATGGTAACACATAATATCTTGTCTCTCCTTTTTGAAAATTTAAAGTACTCTCATATTATAAGGTGGTCTCAAGTACATAAGCTACATTTAAATTAAGACGTGGATATGTGGTGTCTTGTGCCTCTTAATTATAAATACGAGGCGTTCTCATATAGTGTAATGTATTTTTGTTATGATAACACATGATATCTTGTATTATGGTAACGCATAATATCTTGTCTCTCCTTTTTGAAAATTTAAAATACTCTCATATTATAAATGTAAACACAATCAAAAGTAGACACCTAACATAATGAACATTAAAATTCACCTAGGTAACATTTTTACATATAGTGGCCCAAAAATCAAAACCTAACCTTTGCAGATGTTGTGTCATATCATTACAATGGCATTGGATGGAACTCGTCAATGAGCAAATAAAGTAGCTTTCACATTCACAGATTAGGGCAATCCATATGCTCTATGATTATGGTAAAAGATTTTTGAAAGGCTTAATAAAATCAATCTCTCTTACCTTTAATTAAAATGTAAAGATGATGTAGATATTTTATGATTATATAGCATTTTAGTCTTGTATACTTGACAAACTCAGAGCTTGTGTGTTCTTCTCAGCTATTTATCTTTCCCACTTCTACAAGTTTTGCATATGCTTTATCTTTGTGTTCTTTGGCATATATCTTTTAGTCCGACCAATCTTATATTGATGACCCAAGCCTTTTATCTTGTCTAGAATGCTTAAAATGTATTTATCTTCCATCTCTGTAAGTTTAGAACATGTACTTACTTTCATGCGTATTGAACACTAACGTTTGGGTTAGATGGTAGCGTCGATGTTACTATCATGTCTCAACGCAAGTGTTTAATGACCTAAAATTATCTAATTTGCAAATGAAACGTATTCTAAAGGTTGGCTTAAGTGCTTTAATGCAAGTTATTACTCTAAAGGGATTGATATAAATACAAGATCAACCATCATTCATTCTTCACTTATGCTACACCCAATAAAAGACCAAGAGCTTTTAAAGAGCTTTCAATTGAAAAATTTCTTTCTATTTCTGCCTATTTTCATTCAGTTTTAGGGACCACATCTACAAGTTTGAAGTGCTAAAGGAGCAGTCCAAGAGTTTGATTTGCCAAGTTACAAGCTAGGTCATTGTTGTATTTGTTTTACACATATTGTATGATTCACGCACAAGCCAACACGTAGGGGTGAACTACATGCGTTAAAGGCCCTCTTCTAAGTATTCGCTTTCTAGTCAGCGCTCCTTGACAACGGGGTCTTTAGGGCAGCATGACACTATGTGTCCATGAACTCATTTTTCTCCAAGGTCATCATGAAGATGAAAAGATAGAGTTTTGCCATTTCACAAGGTGCCACTGTCTATAACCTAGATTTGAATGCATTAGAGCAAAGGCAAAGCAAAACCCAGAAGCATCTAGGTGGTCACATCTTAATTCAACAGATATTTCATACATGACACTAGTGTCGAACCCAGAGAGTAGCGCTTCAGGGTGACGTTATTGTCTAGATAGTCAGAAATATTAAAACTAGAATCTGATCATTGTCCCATAATCTCATTCCTCTTACTTTCTGTCTATTTCAGATCTAGAACTGCATTAACATCAGAACAAACTAAATACATCACTTCTTTGTCATTTCTATATCTAGCATAGTTATACTTTTCATATTTAAACTATCTCAACATAATAAATTCAGTATATGCAAATATTTGAGTTTAACATTTAATTGGCTTGCTATAACTCTGATTATCACCATTGTGCCATATCATTTATATATACCCCTTTAACATCTAGATAACTCAAATCTAAATCTTTTTAGGGTCAAACATTTGGTGAACCCGATATGTGCAAATGCAATTTTTTCTAATTCCTAAGGCTTTAAACCGGTTAGGGTTTCAAATTATTGTACTTTTTAATTTCTTACTTTTATTATTTTGCATGCAACCTAGGCGTAGCCCTAGATTGAGAGGTGTGCATAACATATTGAGCTTCCCTTCCAACCATCTAAGATGTCTCAAACCAATGAGGGATCTCATACCTTGGATCATAATGATACCCATGTTGACACTGAAAAAACGCTGATAGGGTTATCATATAAGAAGATTCTGATAATGAAAACCATGAAACAAATAAAAATGAACAAATAGACTATGATCAAGTGCATGCAATTGCATTGTTTCTTGAGCACATTCGACGAAACCTTGAAGATCTTGATGGGATCTTAAAAACTATACTCAACAAAAAAAATAAAAAATATAGTGGAAACATCCCTCCCCTTGAACACATTACAACCAAATACATCTAGTGGGGGCACAAATTATGTGTTTAAATATTTGTTCCCTGAAACTACTGTTGATACATCTATCATGGAATTACCATGTAGTGTCAACACAAATACCGGTTTCAATACCTATTACTATTCAAAACATGTTTTCATCTCTTTTGGTGACAACTCAACTTGTTAAACTAAATCCCACTAGACCGACAGTTCAATCATTCCTTCAAGTTATAAAGGTCTTGGAGTGAAGGACAAGATTACAACCATTGAACAAAAAGCTTTAAAATCCTCTCAGGCTATAGATTCACAAGATGTATTGCATAACCCTCTTGCACTTAAATCTCTTTGCACCCTTTGCCAATTGGATTTTTTGCATCTAAGTTTACATTTTATGATGGCAAAGGTAATCCCGAACATCTTCAAACATTTTATGTGACATGCCTTAACTATGCTTCTAATAATAAAATTTTGACTAAATTATTGTTAAGAAGCCTCAAAGACTATGCTTTGAGGTGGTTTTATGATTTACCTCTCCAATCCATAAAAGCATTCAAATCTCTTGCAGACTAGTTCTTAACATACTTTTCCATTAACATTTCTGAAAAGGTTTCATATGCCCAAATTGCCAAAATCAAATAAGGAACCAATGAACATATCAATTAGTATGTGTTGAGATGTAAGACAATGCTAATCAAAATGACCAATCTTATGATAGATAAAGAGTTGCAAGATATATTTTTAAAAAGTTCACTTTCTCCTTCATATGGGTCAATTGTTTTTAAGAAATTCAAATCTTTCGATGACTTATGCCATGTTGTACATGACCGTGAAATAAAGCTTATGTCATTGAATAAGCTCAAGTATGTAGCAAACACACTAGCTACATTTACATCTAATACCAAATTCACAATAAAACCAAGTTATAAGGTAAAGCCTCCTAAGCCTAAAAGGAAAAAAACCACCACGTCACAGTAGCCTAATAAACTTGTTTTATTTAATGCACCGAGGAGACAAATTATATTTTTCCTTGAGTCACTAGCTTCATTACTCCAGTGGTTGCTAGAATGCCAGCTTATATCTTTCCCTCATCCTATTGAGGTTGATGTGAATTGACCTCTACCCAAATGATATGATGCGAATGCTTATTATGATTATCATCAAGGACCATGACATTCTACAGGCAAATGCTTTACCTTGAAGCATAAGATCCAAGATCTTATCGATGACCAAAAGCTTATATTTGAGGATTCTCTAAATGAATCAGGTTCACAATATGGGGATTATCAGAAACAAAAAATTAATAACAATCATTTGCAAGACCATTCTAAAAAGGAACCATAAGTCTAAATGACATATAATGCACATCCTCATCTATCATATTATGGGCACCCACTACATGGGATTATTGGTACTTACATGCGACATATACCTCTTATGGTTCAAAGACCTTCTATTTCCTTTGATGACAATGAAATTAAGGATGATGACTGATATTCATTCTCTATTCATTTGAGCATACCTTGATAACACCCCATACGTAGTGTTATGATTGATAATGGTGCAAGCGAAAATGTTTGGACCATGACATTACTTACGCACTTGGGTTATATGTATCAAGATTTACACCCCTCTACTAGATCAATTCGAGCATTCGATGGGACCTCCAAGAAGGTTCATGGAGATATTGACCTACGTTTACAAGTCAATCTTACATGTGGTTACTACCTTTTCAGTTATCCCTTCCACATGGATATTTAATAAGAATATTGGGAAGACCTTGGATACACAATTTTTGAGCAGTGTCTTCTATAGTAAATGGGTGTGTTAAATACATTCATGTCAATCGGGTAATTACAGTTTCTAAAATTTCATATAAGCTTCCTCTTGAACAAAAGAAACTTATACCCAGACAACTAGCTATCAAGCCTACCAAGGCTAATTCACTGCAAAAGGGTAAACAATAGGGATTCCCCTTTACTAGGTGACCAATACTTGAGAGACCATTACATCAAAGACATACAATGAATTTCACAGAATCCCAATCTTCTACTACACATGTTCATATATCTAGAGCACTTCAAAATGTACATATTACTGCTATGTCAAAAAAACCACAGAGCACTCAATGATGGGTTCCAAAAACTCCTACTTATGTTACTCCTACTATTGCTTCACGACCGCATAGTCTTATTTTATATACATAGAGCATTATTGATACCATAGTGTCAAATATTACACCTATACATGCTCCTCGAAAACATAAATGAGGTATGACATTAGCTTCACTATGAGGAGACATATATGACCATCCATTAGATGGCATCATATGATGATATTTTCTCTTCAAAATAATCAAAAAAATCAAAATATCTAAAATTCCAAAAATGCTTTTGGCACTTACATGTTCTGTTGGCTCCTTAACATCCATGTGTTAATTCCATGTTGATGGATGACATATTCAATTACTCATACATACACATATGTGTCACACTTTTACTTGAGTGCGATACATGCATACATAGATACATGATACATTCCTATTTTGGATGTTGACCTTTTCCTCTACTCATGTCATATGGACATTGAGGGCATTCGTTTCTTTGATCTTGATACACAAAAGTTATATGATTCGATGATCACTCTACATTATCATGTTTGAACCTACATATGTACTTACACATGCCTATTATTCATGATTATGTCTTACACATGGTATTTGATATTTTATACACTTGACATTTTTTCCAAACACACTGGATTCATGGGCTACTATGACATGTTTATGTTGGTTGGTTATGCTTTACTTTATGCAATTCTTTGAGTGTCTTGCCTTGTTATTGTCTTGAAATTTTGAGCATTTGAATATGCTCCTTTGCTTGCGGCCCTCGTGCCTATGTATGTTTTCTTTGACATTTGCATATGCCATTGTTTATTGTATGGACATTTGAATGTCATTCTTGCTTGTATGAACATTTGACTAAGTCATGTCCCTTTAAGATCATTGTCTTTTGACTTAGTTTTGAGTGCTTTTATGTGTGTGCTTATTTGCTTGTACTGTTACTATCTAGACGTTGCCATGATCTTTATCATGTATTTTAGGCCTACATGAGATCACGTTGATTCTATGCATTTCAATGATATATTTACCTAGACATGTTCCTTTTTATATGCTACATGGTTACACTTACAAATTATACAGTTGTATTATACTTTTGAGGTGAGGTAACTACCAATTCTTATCCTTCCCTCACCTCAAAGGGAGGGGCATGTCATAGAGACATGTTATCCACACTTGGCACAATTTTTAGATTTAGTGGGGGCATGCTTTGGAAGCATGTTCTCCACACTCATTCAATATATTATACTTATATCAGTTTCTAGATTCAATAGGAGCATGCTTTAAAATCATGTTCTCTACACTCATTTAGTTTATGATACTTATATCATTTCTTAGATTCAGTGAAGTATGATTTACAAGTATATTCTCCATACCTATTCAGTATTCAACATCTCTAGATTACAGTGGGGGTATGTTTTAGAAACACGTTCTTCACATTGATACTTATATCAATTTTTAGATTTTTTCATATATAATGGGGGTATGCTTTAGAAACATGTCCTTCACACTTACACAAATATCTGAATTGATTAAAGCACATAGTTATATGATTCAGATTCACAGTTGTGGTAGAATTCTATACATTGCTACTATTATTATACACAGTGTCAACATGAGAAATATTTAAGGTATATATGCTATGCAACATGTGCCTAATATTGAAAAATCTAATTCAGTTTTAGATTTCAAAACTCTTTTATGCATTGTTACCATATGATAATTTTTTATACAGATACCCCATAGAGTTTTATAGACTTTTATTAAGTCAATCTATTGTAGTAGTTGGTTCACCTTTTTGGTATGGTTGAGGGGATAAAATCACTCAATCTTGCCAAGTTTTTAGGTTAAAATTATATTAAAATTATCTATGTATGAGACATCTAAGATCGTATACTAGAAGGTCGAACACACAACTTTGTTACAATGAATGAAATTACAATGAGAATAGAAAATGCAATATAATATGTTAGAGAAGAAGGTTGCTATACAAATTTTACAAAAGCCCTGTTGGCACAAATCCAAGCTTAAAGGCTTAATGGGTTCTTTAGCGCAACAATAAATGACTTACAAGTTAAACAACTATTGAAATTTACATTAAACAAATTGTTATACTACAATACTCCACAAATCCACCATGAATGTCTTGGAGGAGAGGTCCTTATATAGACATATAAGAGGTATTGAGCCACATTCATTTGGAAATGAGAACACAACTCAATTTCCAAGTGAATAGTAAACCCATGTGCAACATGCCAAGCCCCACATGTCAACATTGGTTGTCAAATGAATAGTGCAACCATGTTGACTATAAATAACCATGCGTAGTTAATAACCTTATTATTAAACCTAAGTGACCTAATTATTTCAACTAAACAAGATTAATATATGTGTATAAAAACTATATAATGAAAAAAAACCTACACCAACACCCCCCTTAAATGTAGCTTAGTTGGGTAGAAGATTTAGGTCCTAACAACAAGGCCTTATTAGGTACCCAAGTACATTTAAATCCCCCGTACTAACATAGAGATGTACCCTTCCCATAAGTATCATCAAAGAGATATCTCCCCTCCATAAGTATCATAAATAAGCCCCTTAAGTTTGCAAGTACAATGCATGCTCAAATACTAGACATTAGACTCAACTGAAAATACATCCACAAGCAATCTATGCGAACAAGTTTGTTTATACTGTGAGGGGAACTAATTGCTTGCCAGATCGAACGCCACCTGACAGTATTTGACACTTAGAAGTACTGTACAATGGGGGTACGATGTGGGGGTTTGGGGGCAGTAGCTCCCAATAGGGTTAAGGGGCAGTGCCCCTTGCAAGGTCCAGGGGAAGCATACCAGGCGTGATCCCTGTCACGGTATAGGGCAGGGTCGAAGGGAAACGCCCCCGACACCAAACACAATTTGAATAGTTTATGCCTCAAAATTGATCAAAATTCACTAATTTATGTCAAAAATGGCTTTCCAAAATGGACATTGATTACCATCGAAAATGCATCTGGGAATACAATATATTGTTTTTAAAAAAAACCAATCAAAAAAATTTTCTTACAATATTGTTCTTATATAAAAAAATTAAAAATTTTCCATCCACAATTAGTGACAATCCAACCTCACCGTTACACAATGTAATCCACCTCCCAACAAGTATTCACCCATGACCAAAAAAATGTCTCCCACTAACCAAATCTCCACCACCTTTAATGATTTTACAAAAAGGTTTTAAAAAACCCCACAACAAAAAAACCATCACCCCACCCACTAACAAACCCCTCTAAAACATTTAATATTCAAGGTCTTTAAACATGCCAATTAAAAGAATGACTTGGCATATGTATAAAAACTTTGAAACTTTAATAAAAAGCCATGTTTTTTTTAAGTTTGACCAAACGGTGGGTATTTTTTCAAAAAACATGAGCTTTGTTGAATAGGTGAGATCCACAGGTTTGCAAACCAAAGATGGTGGTTTGGAGGTGAGTAACATGTAAAACACCAGTTGAAGGACCATGTATGGCACAAAACACCAGATGTTGACCAGTGATCAAAATAATTAGCTAGTCATTGGAAAGGTCAATGAGATGGTGAAAAAATATTTATGTAGTTTGATGAAGCATTGGGTAGCAAGTTGATGCAGACTAGGGACAAGTACAAAGCTGGTAAAACCATGTATGGCTCAACTAAATAGGGTATGGAGGACGATTGAGCCACCATGTGGGACGTGGGTTGTTGATCGACCTGCAGACTACACATACACTGTGTGAAGGAGTCTGGGTGGCATTGTGGGTAGAGAATATCCAAAAAAAAATAGTTGTCTAGCTAGCAACGAACAAGAGCCAATAATTCACTGCTAATATTCAGGTTAGTAGTGAAAAAAAAACCCAAGATATCCAGTTAACTAGATAGCTAACAATGTTCACTCCTACATCTATCCTTTCACATCAGATCACCATTCACTCATGCATTCAACTATGTGGAGTTGTCATGAGCTTAGTAACTTTAGGTCGTGCATGCCATATTAGAGAATGGATAGGCCATTGGATGGGGCCTACTTGCCACATCTGCTACACGATAGTCAGACTCTTATTGCTGTCAAGAGCCACCAAATACCAAAAATATGTGTATTTGATTATCAAAGAATACACAAATATGATTAATAAACAATCAATTTGCCAAGGGACTCTGAAGAAGGCGATCATGGATATTTATATCTGAGCCATGTTGAACTCAATATGAATAAAAAAAGTGATATTAATTAAGCCTTCAAATAAGAGAGAGATTTTATATAAAAAAAAAGATTTAAATCATATTAGAGAACAAACTTTAAAATCTACTCACGATTTCAAACAACAAAAGAAAATAATGTTTGTTTACTAGCCCCAGAGCTCTGATACCATGTTAGAATTATCTACATATGAGATGTCCAATATCGAATACTGGAAGGTTGAACATACAACTTTGTTGTAATGAATGAAATCGTAATGAGAGTAAAAAATACAATAGAGTCTATTAGTAAATAAGATTGCTATACAAAGATTATTAAAATCCTGTTGGCACACACCCAAATTCAAAGGTTTAATAGGATCTTTGGCACAACAATAGATGGCCTACAAGCTAAACAACCTATTGAACTCTACACTAGACAAACTATTATACTGTAATATTCCACACAATCCACCATGAATATCTTGGAGGTGAAGTCCTTATATAGGTAGAGAAGAGGTATTGAGCCACATCCATTTGATAATGGGAACACAACTCAATTGCTAAGAAATAGTAAACCCATGTGCAATATGCCAAGCCCCACATGTCAACATTAGTTTCTAAATAAATAGTGAAACTAAGTTGACTATAAATAAGCATGTGCAATTAATGACCTCATTATTACACTTAAGTGCCCTGATTTTTCCAACTAAGAAAGCTTAATATATATGTTTAGGAAAACCATGTAATGGATTAAAAACCTACACCAACAACCCCCATAAGCATAGCTTAGATGGGTAGAAGATTTGGGTCTTGGAAACAAGGCATTGTTAGGTACCCAAGTACATTTAAATTCTCTATATGAACATAAAGATGTACCCTCCCCATAAGTATCATCAAAGAGATGTCTCTCCTCCATAAGTATTATAAATAACACCTCAAGTTTGCAAGTATAATGCACGCTTGAGTACTCGATGTCAAACTCAACTGAGAATGCATCCATGAGTAATCTGTGCAAATAAACTTTTTTATATTGTGAGGGGAAATAACCTCCGAACAAATCGAACCTCGCTCGATAGTGGTATTGATTAAGTCTTCAAATAAGAGAGAGATTTTATATTAAAAAAAATGATTTAAATCATATTAGAGAACATACTTCAAAATCTACTCATTGTAGTAAGAATTTTGAGCAAATGGATAAAACTATGTAATTTAAACTCAAAACATCAAACTACCTAATATGAGAGATTATGGAAGCAAATCAAAATCATAAGATGAATCTTACTAAATCCCTTGCTTCAGCTAGCCTCCCTCCAAGATCTTTAAGTGGATTGTTGATTGTGGATTGCAATAGACTCAGATTTTTGACATTATGTTGGCATGATCAAGGATTATGGATTCATGAATTTGACATGAAGATTGTATGGATTCCTTAGATTCAATGGATGCTTGTGATTGCTAGTTAATAAATCATGGAGATTCTAGTTATTTTCAATAGAAAAGTGGTTTTGTTTATATAATCCAAGGGAGGGAAAATCAATGGCTCATATTCAATTTTTGTGCTATTAAGATCAGTGGTTGAGGCATTTCCAAGGAATTATAAATTCCTTGGAAGCCTCTAGAATAGAGGCTTCTAGAGGGGGAAATCTAAGTTAAAGAGGATTATATAATCCTCTTTGGGATTAATTAGGACTAGGTAGAGGATTAGATAGGGAATAGGTGGGTGATTAGGGACTAGGGGTGTAGGAGAGCCTAAGAATAGGTTTAGTAGGTGGGTCATGGGAATTTAAAATTCTCAAATAATGGATAAGTGGGGTTAGGATAAGATAATGGAGATTTAGGAGAATTAATGAAAAAGTGGGGAAGAATAAGGCTAGTAAATCAGGAAATGTTGAGGGGGGATATTAGATAAATAACTAGGAAGGGGATTAATTAGTGGGATTAATTAAAATAATTAAGGTGAATGGATATATGTGCATACATTTTGCCCTTCTTTGAAAGGGCATTGCAATTGGAGTGAAGTGGAAGGAGTAATAGTCTTTCAAATAAAAACCATTTCATGGATGAATCTTAGTAGATGATGTTAGGGGATATGATGCCCCCTCGAGAGGACCTGTGATGAAGAATGAGATAGATGGTCACACGAAAGAGGAAATGATAGGTGATATACAATGAATAGATAAGGGGATGGGATGTGAGATGTGAGATAGATGATGAAGAACATGAATTCGACTGGAATAATAAGTTATAAAGTGATGATGTTATTGGTAAAGACATATGCGCAGAGAGTAAAAACAATGATGTCATCATTTTTGACACATTCCAAAGGGGGATCAACCATAACATGATGATGATAAGATAAAAGGCTACAATATTTAGACGTATTGTAAGCAAGGACACATGTAAGGGAGAGCTTTTGACCAAGAGAAGACAAGTATTTGATACAATAAATGATGAGTGTAGCTTAATGTTAAAGTCGAGTGATAAGATGAAGGGGATGATAGAGAAGAACTGCTATGATCGAGTGACCAAAAGATAAAGGAGAAGAATTGGACTACATTACAATCAAATCAATGAGACATAATATGATTAGTAGTGATGATGCCTTTAGCAAGGATAAATGCAAGGGAACAAGAGGTAATGATAAAGTTATAGTCTTGGTCATGCCCTAATTGAGGGAGGAAACCATAAACTTTAAATTGATGAATTGATCAATTAGTGATAATGGAAGAAAAGATGGATGTTGTGATTTGTTGGGCCCAATGAATAGGGGTAGGCAATTGATGAAAATATTAGGAAGATAATTGCAGGGATGGCGATTGATCAATATATTTATTTATTAAGGATTGATGTTATAGATCAAGGATTTGACTAAAGTAAGAGGAGAGCAGGATGGGAAATAATATAAATGTGATGACGAATGATGGAGAAATAGGAGAGAGTGGTCGAGCTGACCTCATGCACACCATGTGATTGAGCACTACCGACATAATCTAAAAAGACCTCAGGTTGATTAAGTTCTGACAAGAGGATAAATAAGAATGATTGACTAGAAAGTAATGCTGATAATGATGATTATAACTATTAGTGATTAGAAAGAGGATGGACTAGGATAAATGATGAGAGGTTAGATTATTGATGTTTTGAGATTGGATGTTAGATGAATGGATAGAGACGATTAAAGAAATGATGGGGGTGTAGATGATCAAGCCATCAAAACTATCGTAAGGTTCATCATAGTCTAAGGAATCCAATAAATATAACACTTGGCAGGATGCCCCATGATATAGGGATGACCTAGAGGACATGGTGCCAAAGTGCGAAAAAGGGAAAAATAGTGAACTCCACATCATCGAGGGCATCTAAAAGAATTATTGTAGCTTTGGTGACCTCAGAGGATCCTCATTCATTACCCAATAGACAAAAAGAGACACGATGCAACAAAAACTCAAAATACAAAGACGATCAAATATTTACATGTTAAAAGACATTGAAATAAGCCAAACAGAACATACAAGTAATACACCAAGTATATACATGTAATGTCACAATGTCTTGTCTAATGATGGGATGAGTGATTGGGTGATGGGATGGACTAGGATGATCATGATGTGAGTATGGACTTTGGATGGACTTGGATTTGGAATAGACTAACGATGATGATTAGGATTATGGATTTTGAACTAGATGAGGGACTAGGATTAGGATAAGGCTGCAAAAGACAAAATGAAAATATGACTAGGATGTTAAGGCAAGATGATGAGAGGATAAGATGGATAAGACTTACATAGGAGGATTTGGACATTTAAGACATAAGAGAAGATGACATGTGACAAGATGATTTATATGTTTTTGGATTTTTGTGGATTTTATAATTTTTAGGGTTTTTGACATATTTCAATTTTTAAGGATTTTTGGGATATGTATGGACACTATACAAATGAGGTTTCTAGCAAAGGGAATACCAAGCCTAGAAACTAGGATAAATATGGATGGAATAATGGATGAGATGACAAAAGGATTAGGGTGATGAAAAAAAGTGGATGAGGACCAAGGAAGAATGTGACTATGGATCACCAATGACCACATCATGAAGGAATAAGATATTTAGTTTCCTGAGTGTCCATTAGAGGATATGCCAAGATGTTTCCTAAACATTTCTCAAGACATCTTCCTCTTTTATATGAAGGTCAAGATAGGAAGGAATGAAAGATAGGATGTATGATATGATGCCAAACGATGGGTAGGAATAATGGACCAAGGGATAAGATAGACATGGATGACATGAAGGGGATTGAAAAGGGACATGAAATGGATGGATTTTTCTCCCAAGTGTAGAGGTAAAATGTGGACAATATATTATTTTACCATAATACAAAGACAATCAAATATTTACATGATAAAAGACATTGAAATAAGCCAAACAGAACATACAAGTAATACACCAAGTATATACATGCAATGTCACAATGTCTTGTCTAATGATGGGATGAGTGATTGGGTGATGGGATAGAATAGGATGATCATGATGTGAGTATGGAATTTGGATATACTTGGATTTGGAATAGACTAACGATGATGATTAGGATTATGGATTTTGAACTAGATGAGGAATTAGGATTAGGATAAGGCTACAAAAGACAAGATGAAAAATGAATAGGATGTTAAGGCAAGATGACGAGAGGATAAGATGGATAAGACCTTAGATAGGAGGATTTGGAAATTTAAGACATAAGACAAGATGACATGTGACAAGATGATTTAGATGTTTTTGGATTTTTGTGGATTTTATAATTTTTAGGGTTTTTGACATATTTCAATTTTTAAGGATTTTTGGGATATGTATGGACACTATACAGATGAGGTTACTATCAAAGGGAATACCAAGACTAGAAACTAGAATAAATATGGATGGAATAATGGATGAGATGACAAAAGGATGAGGGTGATGAAAAAAAGTGGATGAGGACCAAGGAAGAATGTGACTATGGATCACCAATGACCACATTATGAAGGAATAAGATATTTAGTTGCCTGAGTGTCCATTAGAGGATATGCCAGAATGATTCCTCAACATTTATCAAGACATCTTCCACTTTTTTATGAAGATAAAAATAGGAAGGAATGAAAGATAGGATGCATGATATGATGGCAAATGATGGGTAGGAATAACGAACCAAGGGATAAGATAGACATGGATGACATGACGGGGATTGACAAGGGACATGAAATGGATGGATTATTCCCCCAAGTGTATAGGTAAAATGTGGACAATAGAATATTTTACCATGACATTAGAAACCAATTTTCATTATGGTACTTTCCCAAGGCACCAAAAGACTAGTTTTCACCATTGAATGAATGAGTTTTTATTTTATGTTCAATTTTTTATTTATTTATTTGATTTTTTGGCATATCAATTTATTGGATATAGTTATGAGATGTAGGAATGTTGATACTTGCTATAGATTTAGCCAACACCTATTCTAGAGATATGTGATGTTAGGATCATGTTGTCACCACTAGATGTATTAATGTCCTTGTGACCTTTGGTGACTCTTGATTGAGATCCCTCCAAACACCTAGATGAGGTATCTTCGTTACCCTTATGAAAGACAATGCCATCGAGGAAGGTGATGTGAGATATGGATTGGATTACATCTTGATGCTAATGGGGGAGTAATGGACTAGAATGTATGGGAGGATCATGATGAGGAGGTGTGATGGGTGATTGAGGAGTGGGACTAGTAGTCACACACATCATTGGTGATGTTGTACATTCCATATTTGATTTGTGCCATGTGACAAAATACTTCAAGATATCCAAGACATTTTGACTTTGTGGTTCATCTCTAATCTGATTATTTGATGGATGATCGACTATACTAATAGTGCTTTGGACATCATTTTTATTTTCAAGCTTTATTATATCTTGACTCCCCTTGGTGCCTGACTTTGGGCTTCACTAGAGGAGATTTATTATTGACTTGAAAGATTATTTTGAATTTGATGGTCCCCTAGTGCCTGATATTGGGCTTCACTAGGGGAAGGCACTTTTTGATTAGGTTGATGACTTGAATTCTCATGAATTTGACTTATGGGATCAAAGGTGATTTGATCATGATTTATGACTTCTTTATTATGGTCTTGGACTTCTACATTTGTGTCACTTATTATGTTGCTTGAGGAAGGATCCAACGATGGATGTTCCTATTTGTCACTATGGAGGGAGGTGATTAAGTGATCATTGATAGGAAGAAAGGGGTCTATGATGGATAGAGGTGGGGGAGATGGTATGATGAGGTGGATGAGGGATGATAGGGAAATATGGTCCCCATATGGGTTCTTAGGAGACCCATTTTTGACATCGGAGAAAATATCCTCAAGATCATCAAAAGGATCACTAGGAGTAACTATAGTAGACGCATCCAAATTAGGATTAGATTTACCTTGATAATATTTGATAGATAAAGCTTACAAGAAATCTATTATGACTTCATCATACTGATTGGGATCAAAAGATATGTCTGATGATTGATTATCATCCAAATTAGAGGTATCTTCAAAAGGGCATGCATAGTCATCAATGTCTATGAGGGATGATGAGGAATCTAATTTAGACACTAGTGTTGAACATGATCCTGATGTAGATAACACTTGTATTGAATCTAATGTTGACTCTAATGTATAGGATGCAATGTTGCTATTAGAAATTTTATTGTCTACAATTGACCTCTCAATGTGGGGTTTTTGATATGATAGATGAGGGGGAGATGATGGAGGAACAATGGATTCGCCAAGGATAGGCCCATGAAAGAAGGACTCATGAGGGAAGGAAGGACTAGGTTCATGGGGAATAGACTCATCTTTGATGGGGGATTTGTCAAAAGATAGGGGGACCATGGAAGATGGATGTGGTATCTTGACCTTGGTTTTGAGAGGGAAGGGCTTGATCATGATCAGGAATAGAATCTTGGCATTCCTCTTCTTGTTCACCCAAGGAGATAGACTCATCTGGTTCATTCTTGAGTTCTATGTCACCACGGTTGATGAGGTCTTGGATATAGTTTTGGAAATTATGACATCGATTAATGGCATGCCCCTAGGTTTGATGGTATGCATAGTAGTGGTTGGCGTTATACCAAGATGGCTTAGGCTTAGCATGATTAAAATGTCATATGGGTGGATAAACCATCATGTTATAAATAACAAGTTGCTGGAAGAGGGCTTTTAAGGATATAGGAAGATGAATATAGGGGCTCTCTTCACTTCATGACTTAGATGTGGAAACATTAGAATTTATATTAAAAGGTTGTTGATGTGATGGGGTGGGTGGGCTAATATTAGATGAGGTGGCTAGGATAGGATTCCCTTTGCTAGTGTAAGAAGGGGTAGATGATTGGCTATGACAAGTGGATGGAGTATTAGCATGGGAATCACATAAACAGGTTTGGAATGGAGGTAATAATGGGTGGATGGGGTCAAAATCTATGGGAAATGGAGTGCTCATCTCAAGGAGGTGATAAAGGAGCATATTCCTATTGGAAATGAGACATTGTTTAATCAGGGTATTGGCCAAATTTATTTTAGATGCCATGGATCAAGATGGGAGAAAGTACAAATGATGTGGACTCGTTAGCCCCAATTGGAAGGTACAAAGGATTGAATGAAAGGATTAAATGATAATAATGGGACGTGTGGAACAAATTAGACAAAGGTTTGCTTTAATCTAACTCAAGTTTGACTAGATGTTTCGTGTGATGTGATGTTTTGATGGGATAATATCAAGTAGACCAAATTAGGACGTGAGATAGATGTTTGATGATTGGGATTGGATTCAACTAAGTGAGCTATGACAAGCTCTAAGATTGGATGAGGGGCTAGACTAGCTTGAGAAACTGATTTTGATTGGATTGATTAGATTAAGACTAGCTCAAGACTTAAGACAATTGACTCAAATAGGATGATAAGATGGATTGATAGGATTGTGATTATGATTCAAACTTCATTAGACACAAGCAAGCTAATGATGATGACCCTAATAATAATTTTTTGCCAACATGGATGGGGACTAAAGGATGATTATAGACTTGATAGGGAGATGAAGTGGGTTAGACTATGATTAGAACTAGGTGGACAAGGTGACTAAGACAAATGATTGGTTATGGATAAATGGTATTAGGACAAGATGAAGATGATAAGATGTGATTAGGATACAGAGGTGATGTGGATGGATGAGACTATACTAGGAGGTGATTAAGACAAGAGGGTGATGGGAGATAGGATGAGACAATTTTAAAAGGATGTACAAGGAAAATATGTCTAAGAGGATGATGATATACAATGATGAGATAAGGATATTCAAGATGATAATATGTACAAAAGGCCTAGATAGGTTTGGGTAAAAGGCTGACTTGGTTCATAAATAACACAAGTTTATCATGACACTTACTAAATCAAGCAAACCACAAACCTAAGATTAATAAACTAAATGTGGGTGTGTATTTCAATAATTGCATCATCTAACAGCTCTGTGGGTGAGGCTATAGGCCGATGATCCATTACAAAATCTCTTGAACCCTTGCAACCCTATCTAAACATGATGGTCACTTGGGTGATGATACTAACTCAGGTAGCAAGTCATCTGTTACGGCTGCAAGGTTATAAGCTAAGCTAAATGGGTTCTCTAGGGACATCCTTGATATAAACTAGGTATAGTGGGGCCCAAGTCCATGTAGGGTGCTGTCTAATACCTGGTTCAGAGAGTGAACTCTTTCCCTTCATGAATGACCTATATGGGGTCAACCACTTAGCCTAATGATAGCTAACCCTAATATTTATACTCCACTGAAATACAAGTCATGGATTAGTATGTGGTGGTGAAATTTATGGTCACTATCCTCTTAAGACTATGGCAAGTGCATGGGTGTTAATTCCACATCAGGTTACCCCTATAAAAGAAGACGGGAAGGTTTGTGGGTGGTTTTTGATCATCCAAGAATCATCGCAAGGATACAAAGAGGAGAGAATACACCATCATAGCCCTAAGGTGACAAACAAGTAGGCCAAAAGGAGATTAATTAACCCATTAATTAGATGTGAGACATAAAATATTAAGAATATACAAGAATATACAAAATATATAAATGATTTAAACAAGGTGGTTTAAATGATTTTAGACAAAAATGAGTTTTTAGATGCCAAAATGTCTTTGACTAGGGGCTTGCAAGAAAATGATTAGTAGTTTGATTTGGCACTCTTGAGGGGAAATCTACAAGATTAGATGTTAGATAAAAATATGAACTAAAAAAGAAGATGTTAGCAAGTCAAAATAGCCACTAGATTCACCTCTATAAGAAATGAAATGTTAGTCTAATAAGCCTTAAAAAAACCACTAAAAAAATTCATGATTTGGATCTATAATTTCTTTGGGTGAGTGGATCATGATGTGGGAGTTTGGGGGCAGTAGTCTCCAGCAAGGTCAAAGGGTAGAATCCCTTATGGGGTTTGGGGGTAGAAACCTAGACGTGCTCTATTTTGCAATACAAGGTGGGGTTGAGGGGTGGAACCCTTGATGCCAAAGGCAATTTGGGCCTTGTGGGAGGTTCAAATTGACTCAAAAATCACTAAAAATGACTCTAAAAATGCACTAGAAAAGACAAAATTGAATGCAAAAATTAGTGTAAAAATAAATGATAGATTAACCCAGATGTTTAAAAATGTAAATGCCTAAGAAATGTTTGCAAATAACTATGACAAATTAGTCTTATGATGATGTATCAAGATTTTTACCAAGACAAGATTTTTTTTAATAAAAAATGGACAAATCATACACAATTTACATAACAAAAAGGTATTTCTAATCATATTTGTCCTAAATCATGTATTTATTAGTTAAAGATATTAACCAGTGAGCAAACAATTTCAAAAAATACCCAACTATAATATCACTAATATTAGTTCAATATCACTACTTTCTAAACAAAACCATGACTACATGATTAGTGGTATTGTAAAGGACAACAAAAGGGTTAAAGCTATGAGATTTTGTTTGTAGATGTCCTTTTTATGTTTTCTTATCAAAAACCACACAAGTTACACATAGAGAACCCCTTACAAAAATGTGATTAGCAAAGATATATATTAAGGCCCAAACCACTAAAATAAGATTCTAAAAGGGTTTATATGATTACTGGTCTTCCTACAAGACAAAGAATGATAAGATTGAAACTACAAGTTAGATGTCAAAGGATAAATGTTAAAAAATTTGGGAGAAATTGTAATGTCATGATTGCCAATGACAATATTGTAACTTACAGGGTAGTACTGCGAGTTGCGAGTGGTGATATTGCATCTTAGATCCTCCCACCATATTTTTTGACCAATTTTAAAATCACAACTTAAAGAGGCAATATTTATATTACCAAGGTAATACTATGATTTGCGAATCTATAGTATTGTGGAGTAACAACATGCCAAGGAAAGAGATCATTAGTAGTTAAGATTTGGTAGTTAGTGCAATATCATGACTCTCAGGACAAAATTGCCATTGCAATGTTGTGACTTACAAGGTAATATCACGAATTTCACATATGCATGAATATTTCTTCAAAATTTGGCACTTGTTCTTGATTTATTAAAAACTACAAGCTATCAAAGACACTACTAACAAGTAAAATGATTAAATTGGGAGAGTAGTCCCACTATGGTTACCAAAATCTAGTAAGAATTTTTGGCAAATGAATAAAATTATGCAATTTAAATCCAAAACATCAAACTACCTAGTAGGAGAGATTATGAAAGAAAATCAAAATCATAAGATGAATCTTACCAAATCCCTTGCTTTAGATAGCCTCCCTCCAAGATCTTCAAGCGGATTGTTGATTGTGGATTGAAATAGACTCAAAATTTTGACATTATGTTGGCATGATCAAGGATTATGGATTCACGGATTTGACATGAAGATTGTATGGCTTCCTTCGATTCAATGGATGTTTGTGATTTCTATTTAATAGATCATGGAGATTCTAGTTAGTTTCCATAGAGGAGTGGCTTTGTTTATATAAGTCAAGAGAGGGAAAATCAATGGTTTATATTCAATTCTTTGGCCATTGGGATAAATGGTTGAAGAATTTTAAAGAATTAAAAATTCTTTAGAAGCCTTTGGAAAAGAGGCTTATAGAGGGGGAAGGCTAAGTTAGAGAGGATTCTAGAATCCTCTTAGGGATTAATTAGAATTAGGTAGGAGATTAGATAGGAATTAGGTGGGTGATTAGGGACTAGGGGTGTAGGAGAGCCTACGAATAGGCTTAGTAGGTGGGTCATGTGAATTTAAAATTCTCAAATAATGGAAGAGTAGGGTTAGAATAAGATAATGGGGATTTAGAGAATTAATGAAGTGTGGAACATAAGGTTAGTAAATGAGGAAATGTTGAGGGTGGATATTAGATAAATGACTAGGAAGGGGATAAATTAGCGGGATTAGTTAGAATAATTAAGGCAATCAGATTTAGGTGCATACACTCATAATTTAAAATAACAAAATAAAATGATATTCATTTACAAGCCTTAAAGATCTGATACCATGTCAAAATTGTCTACGTATGAGATGTTCAAGATCGAATACTGAAAGGTCAAACACACAAAATTTGTCGCAATGAATGAAAACACAATGAGAGTAGAAACTACGATAGAATGCATTAGTGAAGAAGGTTGTTATACAAATATTAAAAAAAAACCCTCTTGGAACACATGCAAGTTCAAAGGCTTAATGGGCTCTTTGACATAACAATAGATGGCCTACAAGCTAAACAACCTATTAAACTCTACATTAGACAAACTACTATACTGTAATACTCTAGACAATCCACCATGAATGCCTTAGAGGATATGTCCTTATATAGGTAGAGAAGAGGTATTGAGCTACATCCATTTGGCAATGAGAACACAACTCAATTGTCAAGTGAGTAATATACCTATGTACAACATGTCAAGCCCCACATGTCAATATTGGTTTCCAAATGAATTATACAACCATATTAATTACAAATAAGCATGTACATGTATAACTAATGACCTCTTTATTACATCTAAGTGACTTAATTATTCCAACTATGCAAGATTAATATATGTGTAAAAAAACCATATAATGGATATGAAACCTACACCAAAAACTTGATCATCCAACCTCACCAAGTTATAAGTATCATTAGGTTGCACAATTAAGCTAATCTCAACCACCAAGTGGTAACTCACTTTTGCTCCAAAGTTGAAGCAATGTGCCTTCCAATCTCTCTTTATCTCTTTGGATATATGCACTTTAAATTTTTATCTATATTTATCCTAATCTTAATTTCAGAGATTTATAATGATATATCTTTTTCTAAACAACTTGCCAATAGGTAAGACAATTACATTGACACACATGTGTAGTTATAAACCTTTCTCTTTCAATTTCAATCTATTTCAAGTACTTTCAACCTAGATTATATGTATTGATTTTATACTGTAACAAGATCTTGGTTGTAATTCAGTCACCATCAAAGAACTCAAGTTGGGCACATGTAAAGACAAGGTGTGTAGACACATTTAGATATGCATTAATTTCTTTTAAATTAGTAATTACATTATTAGATTAAAAGGGGGGTAAATATAGATGATATTTTATGATTATACAACACCTCAATCGTGTATAATTTGTAAACTCAGACATTGAATTTTCCTCTCAATTCTTTACCTTTCCCACTTATGCAAGTCTCACATCTACTCTATCTTTGTGCCCTTTAGCTTATATCTCTTAGTCTGACCAGTCTTATGTTGATGGCCTAGGTTTTATATCTTTTATATAATGCTTAAAATGTACTTATCTTCCATTTCTATAAGTTTAGAACTTGTACCTACTTTCCTATTCCTTGGACACTAATGTTTGGATCAGACAATAGCATCGACATTACTGTCCTATCCTAACATAAGTGTCCAGTGCCTTAAAATCGTCCAATTTGTACATAAAACGTATCTTAATGGTTGAACTAAGTGCTTTAATGAGAGTTATTACTCCAAAGAGATTACTATAAATACAAGATCAACCCTTATTCATTCTTCATGTATACTACACCTATCAAAAGACCAAAGAGAATTCAAAGAGATTTCAACTACATAAAGTTTTCCTATTTATTCTTATTTGCATACTAGTCATAGGGATTGCACATATATAAGTCTAAAGTACTAAAAGAGTAGCCCAAGAGTCTAATTTACCAATTTACAAGCTAGGACATTGTTTTACTTGCTTTGCACATATTGTATGATTCACATACAAACCAATACATAGGGGAGAACTACATGCATACAAGACCCTCTTTAGAGTATTGGCTATGTAGGCATCACCTAATGACAATTGGGTCTTTGGAGAAGCTCAACATCATGTGCTAACTTACCTATTTTTCTCCAAGGTCACTATAAATATGGAAAGCTAGGGTTTTGCCATTTGATAAAGAGTGACTACCTATGGCCTATATCTAAATGCACTGGAGTGAAGATGAAGTAGAACCCAAAAGCATCCAAGAGGTCACATCCTATTTTATCATATATTCTATATATGACACTAGCATCAAACCCTGACATTAGTGTCTCAAGCAATGTTACTATCTAGAGAGCCAGAAGTACTAGAGATAGATTTTGATGACCATGACAAAATATTATTCCCACCTTCTCTCTATTTGTTCTAGATCCAAAATTGTATTAACATCAAAACAAGTTAAATAAATCCCTTCTTTGTCATTTCTATATTTAGTATAGTTATACTTTTTATATTTATACTACCTCAAAATAATAAATTTAGTATATGCTTATATCTAATTGGCTTACTATAGATCTAATTATCACCCTTACAACATTTCATTTCTATATACCCATTTAACATCTAGATAACCCCAATCTAGATCTTTTTAGGTTTAAACAGATGACAATATTTATTTTGTTAATAACAAGAGCCAAGTTTATTTTATTTAAAATGAAATATTAACATAGGTGTTTCATGAAATTCCAAAATTAGAATATAGAATTGGAAAAATACAATCTAAAAGAGATAAGAAATGTAAAAAAGTGATCCTTCTACCGAGAAGTAACACTATCACATTGTAAAACTGGTATCCTAAGCCTACTATCATGGTTAAGACATTTTAATGGGATAATTGTTTAAGGTTTCATAATTTTTGACAGTTGAATTTAACTTGGGGTAGTGCTTATATGACAAGCAACATGATTTATAAGGTTTAACTCAGTAAGGATGACACACATATGGTTAGTTATGTTAGAGTAAATAATTAAGGTTACGAGTAACTTGGGATTAACCTATATAACTTAGGTATTAACCAAGGATGCTTGACCTAGGTTAGTGTTGACTAATTTTTCCCCTGGGTCAAACTTAGTCAAACCCCCTATATATTTCAATTTTGTCATAGGGTCTCCTAGGTTGAAAAGTGGTCGTATAGTCTTTAATGAGGTTAAACATATGTTTTATATTTGTCATTCTTGTCTAAGTTAGTCTTAAGTTATCTAAGCTCACATTTTGAGTCATTTAATGAAATGGTATGGTTTTCATGAGATACAAAGTTTTCAACATGAAATGTAACGTCTCACATATCAAGAATAGTCAGAAGAATTGTTGTGAAATTCATAAATAACATATGCAACATCCATCCAAGAAGATCAATTGAAAACAAACAATTTTAGGTAGTTGTATGGCTTGAGTGACACACTTGGCATGTGGGAAGGCTTTAGGGAGGTCTCTTGAGATCCCCACAGTTCACTTTCATGCTCAGGTAGCTTTGACATGTCTAAAATTGTCAAAAATTGACCTCTCTCTGTCATTGCTCTTTTGGACAAGTCAAAGAGGTTAACCAATTTCCACTTGGTATAGACAAGAGGAGCAGAGTTCAAGTGAGTGCACTTGGTGGGTAAAAGTAGTCTCTATCATAATTCCAAGTTTGGTGGTTTGTGCTTCATGAATCATCACTAAGAATGTTGGTGACTCTAAACTGCCTGCACATCTCCATTGGCTTTGGTTTTCCTATTTGATGGCATTGGTATGTGCAAATCGAGTGTTATATGTGGAATTTTAGGACATTTTCTTCCTTTTCAGAAGTTTTTAAGTCTATTTTTCACATCTGAGTGTGAAATGATAAGTAGGACTATCTCATTTTTTTAGTAGAAGACTCCATTGAAGTCTGCATACATTATTTTCACAATTGCAAAACTTATCTTCCTACATTGGTCTTCAGAACAAAGGTGATATGTTGTGTTCAATATATCATTTCATGGTGATTAGTTTATCTTTTGAAGGCTGTGTCTCAAAATTAGCATTGATGGAGTGAAAGGTCTAAGACACAAGCACAATCAAGAAACCTTGCAACAAACACCTACATGATTGTGAGAGAGTGCTTGGATAGGGGTATTGATGAGTTTAGAACCCCTAAACATTCATAATATATTATGTACAATCAACAACTGGTTGAACCATTGAGAGACCCAATGTTAAAAATGGTAGACTTAGAATACAATCAGAATACACACAGTCAGATCTCCTTATGACTATCACCTATAGTCAAGTGGAACTAAGCCTTGATCAATCATGTTGATGAAGCAAGAAGGTTTCAATATTGTGATAAGACTCTCAAGGTGGAAATAGTAAGACTGAGCTATCTAAAAGGTTAGCTATTGTTTGTGAGAAATAATTCAACATACACAATATTATATCATACAAACCTACAGGCAGTCTCAAGCATGGTTTGAAAGTCAACACAAATGAGACAAAGGAGTGTTGAGATGGTGTTTGAAATCAATTGATACCTTCCATCAAGATTGAGAACATAGAGAAGACTATTATGATAATGATGAGACCATCATATACAGATAGACCTAGGTCCATGTTCATAGGTTTAGAAGGTTGTAATTGAGAAGTTTTACCTTAACTTCTCTGAATGAGGTTTTTCTCATACACCATGTCATCCCATACTGAAGTGCCTTGAGGTTTAGATAGGCCTAATTGTTTATATCTTGTAGCCCAAGCCTAGGGGTAATGTATTGACATAGGAAATTGGTTTATTGATTAAGAGAGAATGATATATTAGTGGTTTCTAACTTAGGTTTTAACTTGAAACACTCAGTAAAACACTGTGTTAAAATGATTAAAAGCAACACAACTTGCAATGACCTATAGTAGTGAGTGAGACTATGGTATCAAGGCATGAGATGAGATCATATAGGTCTGGAATGATCTTAGTGACTATTGACCAATTTTTGCCCCCTAGCAAAATTGTGGTCAACTTCTTCTCTGGCTTTTCGAAGCCAGTCACTTTCGGGTTGCGAGTTCATCTTCAAGTTCATGCTCAGTTCAAGCCTAGTCTGGGTTCAATGGAAAGTTCAATGCTAAGTTCAATAGTTTGGTTCAAGGGGCTGCCCTTGGCCGAAGGCACAGTCAAAGTCAAAGTACCCTTTGGAGGGCAGGCAGACACTTCAAATATTTCAAAGGATTCAGGCCGCTACAAATGCAAAGGCCGACAAGGGATCCGATATGATGCCACATGGGCCCGATGACATTGTAGTGGCCATCAAATTTAATAGAATGAAATGTCTGTTAATGTTTAAAAGCATGACAGCCGTAGAAGCGTCAATTTTAACAGAATAAAATAACCATTTGTTTTCAAATGAGAAGTGCTAGCCAGGAAAAGAGCTTAGGATCCAGCGACCCGCCAGTATGTCTGCCCAAGGAGCCAAGCGGCCAAAAGGGGACAAATTCCAAGTGGCAAGCAAAGATGACAGGGCAAGGAGTAGTTGAGCGATCCAAGTGGCATAGACAGAAGGCATTTACTGCCTGATGGCGTAAAGAACAATTGGACAGAGCGATAAGTAAAGAATGAGTGAGCAGTTAAGTCCAAATGGCACATATTGAAGAAGCGACTTTGGCAGGTGAGATATGCCAGCAAATCGATCATTTGGGATGATAGTGGCCAGCATCAACAACTGATTTCTCCATTTGCATTAAATGAAAGGCAAGCCGTGTAAGTCACCTAAGCAGAAAGTGCAGGTCTCGAGCAGGCAAATGAACAACTCATTAATATTTTTGAGCGACTTGTTTTCTTTTGAAAGGAACACGTATGCCACTTGTAAGAGTAGGAGAGCCAAATGGGCCTCTTTGCTTCCTATATATATTGCAAACTTAGTCATTTGTAAGGATATTTTAATGAATTTTATAAGGCACAACCCTGTTAAAATTTCCACCTGAATCAAATAAACACAGTATTTTTTTACCTCTTCTTGAATAGATATCCGGTGTATGTTCTAAGTGTTGATATGTGTTTAGTCATTGTCTTTGATGCTTCCACAAGTTTAACATCAACACACCAGCTATCTGCAAGTTGCCATCTGCAGCTGATAGGAGAAGAGTTCTATTTTGGAGTGCAAAATAAAAGGGATTATCTACAGAGTGCTTCTTATAACACCTTTGGATGAAACTCATTTTTTGTATCTTTCATTTTACCTCCCTACTGTTAGGTTGTGGAGCTAAAAGCTTCACTGATGCAAATAGGGGAGGAGGTTGCTGAAGGTTGCTGAGTTGCAGAGCAATCGGCGTCGGTCTGATCAGCCGATATCGGCAGGATTAGTGAAGAGAAGCAACTGACGTCGGTCAGGGATCGGCCGACGTCAGTCACCTCCAGGCAGACAGGGACCAACACCGATCACCTGTGTGGTTTAGAACTACAAGTTTTACAGGTAGTTAGTTAACAAACCAAGTGTTTGCATGTCAAGAGCCAAATTTAGACTAGAAGCTACGGATCGAATTATTGTAATTAGATGTCTAATTATTATTTGCATGAGATCTATTTAAGAGACTCATAGGCTATATTGAAAGGTGTGCTATTTTGAGTAGAGCAAAGTTAGCTCCTTCTGTGTGTGAGGTGAGCAAGGGTGTTCCTCCTAGTTCCACACCAGTACTAAGTGTGGGTACTGGTTTTGGAGAATCAACAGGATTCTTCATGTGTGTAGGATCTTGGTCAGCAGGTGTGCATGGCTACTTTCAGAGATCTACATGGTAAGTAAGATCATTGATCTACAGGTGTACGTGTGTGCATGATCTAGGTTTGTAGGTGTGCAGAACCAAATTGATTTGCAGGTGTGTAAGATCAAGGAGGATAGCAACACAACAGGGAGCAGAATCAGGGAGGATCTACTTGGAGTACAGTTTGTACTCAAAAAGAGAGCAAAGAGGAAGGCAAGGCAGTTCCTTCCATAAGTAAGATCAGATTGGGTTACAGGTTGCAGTTCAGGGGAGATCTACTTGAAGTATGATTGTGTACTTGTGGAGTGAGTGGAGCACTTGTGGAGTGCGTGGAGCACTTGGGTACTGGCAATAGTGGATACTGACTGGTTGGAGGTGAACACCAACTCTGTGTTTGAGTTGTGTGTTGTGACCGTAAGAGAGAGAGCTTTGAGGAAAGAAGTAATGTACAATTGAGGTGTGGGAAGCCTCTATAAGGTGGAAGAGTGTGGTGGCTCTTTATTGTATTCTTTTTTGCATGAGTTTTAATACAAGTTGTGTATTGTCTCTTATATTCTGTGTTGTTTCTGGTTTCTAGTTACTTGTTACTTCTGGTTAATTCCGCATCTTAAGTTTCTTGTATATGGTAATCAATTGTGTGCTTCCATGGGTTCCTAACAGTTGGTATCAGAGCTAAGGTTGCAAGGAGCAGGTTTTGTGTTTGGTTACAGGTCACTCTCAGGGGTTTCTGATTGAGTGGGAGTAGAGCAATGGCAGATCAAAGTAAGCTAAGAATGGAGGAGTTGAAAAACACAGATGGTCAATTACGGTCCTATGGAAAGAAAGAGCAGGAAAAAGAAAATTGTTGGTTTGTGGAAGATCAGCAAGAAGGAACTAAAGAAGCAGATGTTGCAGGTGTTGTTGCACAAGATGCTCTGGGAGGTTTCTTGGATAAAGTAGAATCTTGTTTTATAGATTCTGTTGCTTCTTTCCATGCAGCCCCAAAGAGAGGAGCTGTTGAGCCTTGCCAAAGAATTGGCAAAGGGGAAGTGAAGCTGAAATTGTAGGTGGCCAACACATGGGTGTTGAAGAAGGTCATGCAGGTCCCAGTCTTGGAGATGCGGCTAATTGCTTCAGGAAAGTTGGGTGATGAGAGATACACAAGAACTCTCAAAGCGGATACACTTGAATTAGCTGGTGGTAAGAAAGTAGGTACTCTTTATCTACTTGCTTATATTACTGATTCTTCTTCTGTTATGGAGATGTGGCTTTCTAGGCTTGGCCACATGAGCAAGAAGGAGATGCATATTCTTAACATAAAGTCAGATGTCTTTGACAAACTTAAGAACTAGAAAGCCTTGGTGTTCTTGGAGGAGACGACGGACAGAGACCAGTGGATGGGGCTGGATACTTCTAAGCAGGGCAGTTTGGACATGGGTTTTGATTCAAAGGAGCTCGTGGGTAAAAAGTCATCACTCACAGGTGAACACAGATACTGGCATCGGTCAGGGGGAACCAACGTTGAACAGACAAGTGCCGATGTCGGTCATGTGCAGACCGAAGCTGGTGATGTCAGGTAGGGTAAGATCGACGTCGGTCATGAGGACTGACATCGATAATAGGTAAGACCGATGTCGGTCAGGAGGAACGATGTCGGCAATAGGGACATCGATGTCGGTAGAGTTGGTAGTCAGGACAGGTGCATGGGAACCGACATCAGTCGGATGTAGACTGTGTGGTGACCGAGGTCGGTTACTGTAATAGATTTTGGGCAGACAGTAAGCTGTCAAGGAGTCTCAAATGCCCATATGGAGGACTAAAGGAGTAAGTAAGCCTCAAATTCATTGTTCCTCTTCTTTATACTCATTGCTTACTGCAGAGCAAGAAGGATCCAAGAAATAGTGGGAGCATGGTAGGAATATGATGCAAAACCAAACAGTTGATTTGGTAGGGTTACCAACCAGAAAAAAGCACAGAGACGAATGGATTCCTTAGTTGAAGAATAGAGAGAATGAACACGTGAGATGGAAGACCAGGTCATATGGTCTTGAGGAAGATGTAGGACAGTGGTACATGTTTGACAGGTGGATGATAAAGCATGGCTTTAGTCAATGTCAAGGTAACTACTGTGGTTTGTCTTACCAGGGGGATGATGGTCATGACATTATCCTGTTACTGTATGTGGATGGTATGTTTGCTAGCAGGTTTGTACATATAGGGTTTTGCTGAGCTAAGGGTAAGATTAGTTCAGTGGTTTTCCATGAAAGATTTGGAGCAGTGAAATTATTTGGCATGGAAGACATGGAAAATCACAGGTTGATTTTGTATCCAGTGGGAGCTGATGTGAATCAGGTGTTGGCGAGGTTCAGGATGTAGAACTGGAGCACACTAAGGGCTGGACAGTACAGTGTTCAAAATCACATGAGGTCTAGTATAGAATTGAGTTTGCCCAAGCAGTGGGTGCTATCAGAAAGTTTGGAGCCGATCTGGGAAGGAAGCACTAGAGGGCAGTTCAGTGGATTCTCAGGTATTTGAGAGGGACTAGCAATAGGTTGACATGCTATGCAGGGTCAAGTTCTTTTCTACATGTGTTTGTAGATGTGGATGCGGTAGGTTACTTAGATGACAGGAGGTGCACCACAAGTTTTGTGGTGGGTGGTCTTCAAGATTGATCTTGAAGAGGGATACAAGCTAAGAAACAGATTAGATGGAGTATAGGTACAGGAACAGTGCATCTATTTATTTCCAAGTGGGAGATTGTTAGGTTGTGGAGCTAAAAGCTTCACTGATGCAAACAGGGGAGGAGGTTGCTGAGTTGTAGAGTAACCGGCGTCGGTCTGATCAGCCGATGTCGATAGGATTAGTGAAGAGAAGCAACCGATGTTGATTAGGGATCGGCCAGTGTCAGTCACCTCCAGGCAGACAGGGACCGACATCGGTCACCTGTGAAGTTTAGAACTACAAGTTTTGTGGGCAGTTAGTTAACGAACCAAGTGTTTGTATGTCAAGAGCCAAATTTGGACTAGAAGCTGCAGATCTAATTATTGTAATTAGATGTCTAATTATTGTTTGCATGAGATCTATTTAAGAGACTCATAGGCTGTATTGAAAGGTGTGCTAGTTTGAGTAGAGCAAAGTTAGCTCCTTTTGTGTGTGAGGTGAGCAAGGGTGTTCCTCCTAGTTCCACAATAGTACCAAGTGTGGGTGCTGGTTTTGGAGAATCAACAAAATTCTTCATGTGTGTAGGATCTTGGTCAGCAAGTGTGCATGGCTACTTTTGGAGATCTACATGGTAAGTAAGATCATTGATCTGCAGGTGTATGTGTGTGCATGATCTAGGTTTGCAGGTGTGCAGAACCAGATTGATTTACAGGTGTGCAAGATTAGGGAGGACAGCAACACAACAGGGAGCAGAATCAGGGAGGATCTACTTGGAGTACAGTGTGTACTCAAAAAGAGAACAAAGAGGAAGGCAAGGCAATTCATTCCATAAGTAAGATCAGATTGGGTTACAGGTTGTTGTAGTTTAGGGGAGATCTACTTGAAGTATGATTGTGTACTTGTGGAGTGCGTGGAGCACTTGTGGAGTGCGTGGAACACTTGGGTACTGGCAGTAGTGGATACTGACTAGTTGGAGGTGAACACCAACTCTGTGTTTGAGTTGTGTGTTGTGACCGTAAGAGAGAGAGCTTTGAGGACTAACACCTGTCAAGTTTGCAGATTGCTTCTTTTGTCAAGGGTGCAGCGTATAAGTGTGTTTTGTTTGATTTTGAGAGTGGGTGTGAAAGGGTCATATTGTTTTGGTGTATCACCTCCTTAGAGTAGGTTTGTTTTCTTGCATTTCTTCTCCCTTTTCATCCCCCCCTTTTATTATAGCTGTATATATATATGCCTGTATGTATTTTTTGCACTGCCTGAAACAAACAATGATACACCAAAGGGAGCTAGCCCTTAACTAGAGACTCTCCTCTCCTACTTCGCCATCCCATAGGTGAGAGAGGAGTTTCCATGTTGCGAGGAGAAGGCAGGAACCTATTTTCCTGCCACTGGGTGCACTTTTCTGCGTCAACAGTTTTGGCACGCCCAGTGGGACTACAAGTTTTTAATCAAAAAAGTTGTAGGGTTAGTCACTGATCTTGTTACAGTAGAGGAACCACCAATACAACACCGTGCGTGTCAACAATTTTGGCATGCCTGGTGGGACCCAAGTTTTCAATGCAGTAAGATATCAGGATTGATGCTGGTCCTGTCACAGCCATTTCAATATTTCCTAGCATCTGGTGACTCCAATGGTAAGAGCTTCATTTTCCATATTAAGACCAGTGTCTTAAATTTCTATGCCTAAAGTCACCACTAGGTCTGCTTCAAAAAGGATTCCTTTTGAATTCGTTGAACTACCTCTAAATTTTGCTAAAAGATTAAGGTTTAGGAAGACTCGTCCTTATCCAACAAGTCATTCTCTTAGACCTATTATAAGAGACATAGTTACAATAGAGCCTTAGTTATGCCCCATCCCAGCTATGGCTTTGCCATTTGCAGCCTTTCATGGTGAAAGCCCCTTGAACCTCCCATAGTATGACCCAATTCTAGGGACAGCTCTAAACAATGTACCTTCTTTCGATGGATTGGGACCCATTACAATCATTGAGCACATCAGGAACATTTTTAACCTCATCAATATTCATAATATCATGGAGGAAAATGTCACAGTCAGATTGCTAGCTTTGCCTCTTAAGGGCAAGGGTCTTGACTGGTACGAGACCTTGCCCATGAATTCAATCCATTCCTGGAACGAACTGGGTATTCAGCTAATAGACCATTTTGGGGAAAAGAGCGATGACCTCTCGCTTGCTGAGCAGTTGATGACCATACAGAGGGCTCTGCACAAATATATGCAAGACTTTAACACAAGGTTTCAAAAGACTTGGCAGAGGATTCCCATCCTGGTAAGACCGACTCCCAGCTATGCTTTTTTATACTACTTGAAAGAATTAAATAGCGATGTTGCAGTCATGATACAATCTATGGGAGGGCATATACTGCCTGATGTTTATGACATAGCCATAACAGTAGAGAATTGTTTAATATAGGTTGGAAAAATAGCCCCTAAACCCCACATGCCAATTTTCCTAGAAGTGCCACCTCCAATTCAAGCCTCTGCTCCCACATTGGCTCCTCTGCCTGCCATCAAAAAATGAGCTGCTGTCCCATCAAGTGAATTTCATGAGGTTAAGAGTATGTTGCAGATAGTGACCAATGAACTTATTGCCATTAAAAGGCAAGCTCAAGGCAACAGGCCAAACCAAGGGTACCAAAATTATGGTCAAGCCCCTAGACCCCCTTTCCAAAATTATAATCAAGGTCAGAGGCAGCTCACTACAACTAGGCCATTTCAAAATTACAACACCGGTCCCTCTTCATCATCTAAGGCCATAGTGCCTGTTCAGAATAATCTTGTACAAGAGCAATCTAGCTATTTGACCATGGGATATGGTCAAGAACAGGCTGTGCTTACAAACAAGATGGTGAATTATTTCTAGAATATAGAGAATCAGGTTGCTACTCTTTCACAATTTTTTGAGGCTCCAGCTCAACCCAGCACGAGTGGCAATCAGGCCCAGCCAAATTCTGCTCTTATGAATCACCTAGAGGGCGAGTTTTGTGCAATCAACCATGGGGGTGCTGTGGGAAATCAGGCTGATTGTGTTGCAGCCAATACAAGATTTAAGAGGAGAGCAGTTGAAGAGGTGCAAGCTACCACTCAGGTAGCAGCTGCACCTCTTCCATCACACTCCAATGCAAAGGCCCCAAATTTTAGGTAGCCGTCTATACCTTCAGCCCCTCAGCCTGTAGTTTAGCTTGGAATCAACCCCAAAGAAAGCTTAAGGCGTGGCAGTCCTCAAATCAATGTAGTGGATCAGATGAAGAAGCTGAATATGAATATCTCTTTATGGGATGCGTTGTCTCTTCTAGGCCAGAAGGATGTGTTAAAAAAGGAATTAAATGAGCTGGATTGTCAGGCTATCCCAGCCGACACTAATAATGTCTTGATGACAAATGGACAGCATTCCACTTCAAGACAGGTGAAGAAGGAAAAGAAAATTCCTCTTTTCTACGTATCATTGGTCATTGGGAACTTCTTGGTGCACAACTGCATAATTGACAGTGGGGCCAGCACCTCAGTGATGCCCAAGTGCATTGCTGATAAGATGGGATTGAAGTATCAAGAGATGAACAAAGGAGTCCTATAGCTGGATGGGACACCTGAAAAAATAGTTGAGATTGTGAAGGGTTTAGACCTGACATTGCATGCTTGCCCAACCTTCTTAATTCCCCATGATATAGTGGTAGCGGATGTTCCTCCGTATTTCACAATTTGCTTGTCCAGGGATTTCACGTCAAAGATAGGTGGCTATCTAGCAGCGAATTGATCATATCTAGTTTTTAAAACCAAGTATGGGACCAAAGTGAAAATTGATTCTAAGCCACTCTACAAGGACCACCTAGAGCCATATTCGCCCAAAGCAGCAAATGTCAGTTACACCATCATCGATCCAGAAGAGTCCCAAACAGACCAATCTCCATCCTCTGCTCTTGAAGGAGTCACAGACTTACTCTTGGATGAGTGGGGAAATGATAAATTCGAGCATGATCCATACAAATTCATTGAGGAGGCAGACCTTGGAGTCTATTGCATGCATGAGGAGGGTGCCTTCATGCCAAATTTAATGAAGGAAAGCAAAGAAGACCTTGGCCTGTGGAAGCTATATTTTGACGGCTCTAGAAGTAAAATAGGCACTGGTGGTGGAGCAATGCTGGTTTCCCCTTCCAAGGAAAGGTACTTTTTATCTTTCCATTTCCAGTTCTCTTGCACCAGCAATGTTGCAGAATATGATTCTTTGATCCATGGGCTTGAATGGGCAAGAAAGAGAGGGATTCCAGAGTTGCAAGTCTTGGGAGACAACGAACTAATTGTAAATCAAGTGAGAGGCCTGAATCTGACCAAGAAATCCTTGCTGAAGTCGTACAAGCATAGGGTTTGGGACTTGGTGGAGGATTTTTTTGCTTTTAACATTGCCTCTATTCCTAGGGAGTGCAACAAACAGGCTGATAGGCTAGCAGCAATTGGCACCCAATTTGATGTTTCAAAATAAATAAGTAGATACTGTGGTTTGTGCCACTTGAAAGTGGTGGTTCGGCCTTCAATCTCGGACAATGTTGCAAATTGGCAAGTCTTCGAAAGTGACCGACAGATAGCTTTCTTCTTACAAGAAGAAGCTGAGTTTGCAACACACAATCAGGCGAAACTGTAGCAGCAATATGGCAATCAGATTATTCAGTTGAAGAACAATAAACTCCCCAAGGGTCTGGTCATGCTTGAAAGCATTTTCAATAATGATGACCAGTTAAGAAATGACAAGGCCTGCATCACTACCAAAGAGGAGAATTATGAAAGGGTTGAAATTTTCAAAGGGAAGCTACTGGTGCTTGGTAAAGTCTACACATTTCAAGAGAGGCGAGCTTTCATTCTACTGTGTCAAGAATTCACTGACATCTTTGCCTGGGATTACTGCAACTTGAAGGGCTTCGACCCAAGGCTTGCCCAGCACACCATTGAATTGGAAGAAGGTGCCAGGCCAGTAACACAAAAGCAAAGGCTTGTCAATCCTATAGTTGAGCCCCTCATGCAAAGGGAATTGGCCAAATTGATTGAGTCCAGAATTATATTTCTAATTAAACATTCCTCATGGCTGGCCAACCTTGTTCCTATTAGAAAGAAAAATGGGGAGATCAGGCTGTGTGTCAAATTTAGAGACCTTAATAGAGTCTCTCTAAAGGATCATTACCCCCTTCCAAACATGGAGCGGATCCTCTAGAAGGTAACTGGTAGTGAGCGGTTCTCCCTTCTGGATGGTTATTCAGGGTATAATCAGATTCTAGTGCAAGGCTGTGACCAACACAAAATAGCCTTCACCACTAAATGGGGGACATTTGCCTACAAGAAGATGCCATTCGGGCTATCCAATGCTGGTGTCACCTTTCAGCAGGCCATGGACATGGCTTTTGGTGGTTTGATAAACAACAACGTGCTGGTATACCTTGATGATGTAACGGTATTCTCCAAGAAAGTGAGCCAGCACATGGGACACCTCAGGCAGATTTTTGAAAGGTGTAGGGAATTTGGCATCTCTTTTAATCCAAAGAAGTGTGTGTTTGTTGTTCATGAGGGGAAACTCCTTGGCCACATTGTGTCCAAGGAGGGTTTGTCTATTGACCTCGAGAGAGTTCGCTCTATACTGGAGATGTCCCTACCAAAGCACAAGAAGAGTTTGTAGAGCTTTTTTGGCAGAATTAATTTTATTCAAAGATTCATTCTAAATTTTGCAGAGATAGTCAAGCCAATCACCCCTATGCTGAAGAAAGGTAAGAATTTCAAATGGACAGTTGAGAGGAAACTTGGCTTTGAGGCCATCAAGCAGGCCATAACTCGGGCTCCCACTTTGATCGGCCCAGACTTTAGCAAAGACTTTAACCTCTATACCTTCAGCAATGAGGAAGTGATATCCACCATACTTACCCAAGCTAACAATGATGACCTCGAACAACCACTTGCTTTCTTCAGCCAAGGGTTAGAGGACTTTGAAGTCAGGTATGCATAGCCTAAAGAAATTCAGGCATATGTTGTCTAACAACAGGATCCACCTTATGGTCCCACATCTGGGTGTCAAGGAATTCTTGACCAATTGAGATTTAAATGAAAAGAGGGCAGGGTGGATTACCAAAGTGATGGAATACGACATAGACATCAAGATCACCAAGCTGGTGAGGGGAAGAGGCCTGTGTGAACAACTGGTTGCAGACTTAAAACAAGAAAGAAGAGACAGCTTGTTAATCCATGATGTAGCCACAGTAGAAGAACCAACTGTCATAAAGGATTGGACGCTGGACATGAAGCATTTCCTTCTCATGGGTGAATGTCCACAGTGTCTTGATAAGACTGGAAGAAGGTATTTTAAACTCCATTCTCTTCCTTATGTTCTGGTTGGTGAAGTGTTGTTTAGGAGGGATTTCTCTGGGGTCCTCCTAAGGTGCATTGACCCAAGCCAGGCTGATAGGGTATTGGCCAAGTTCCATGATGGGCCAGCAGGTGGTCACTTCAACCCTAGAGCTATAGCAACAAAGATAATGAGAGCTGGCTACGTTTGGCCTACTCTTTTCAAGGACACCCATGCCTAGGTAAGAAAGTGCCAGAAGTGTACACTTTTTGATGGAAAATATTGATTGGCTGCCATGCCCCTACAACCCATTCAAGTTGATCAACCATTCTTACAGTGGGGCCTGGACTTCATAGGGATGATCAACCCTCCCTCCAGTGCTGGGCACAAATGGGTCCTGACTGCTATGGATTATTTCACCAGGTGGGTGGAGGCCGTTGCTTTGAAGGAGGTGAATGAGAGCGTAGTCCTATATTTTTACGAAGACCTGGTAACAAGATCTGGGGTTCCAGCCACCATAATCTCAGATAACACCTTGGCTTTTCTGGGAATTAGAACTAGTGAATGGGCGTTGAAGTATGGCATATACCTCAGCACTTCATCAAACTATTATCCATAGGGGAATGGGTTGGCTGAGTCCACCAACAAAAATTTGATCAGAATTATAAAGAGGACTATGGAGGATAATCAAAGAACTTGGCATACCAAGCTAAAGATAGTTCTATGGGCCGACCGAGTTACTCCAAAAAGAGCAATCAGAAATTCTCCATATGTGCTCGTGTATGGAAGGGAAGCTAGGCTTCCCATCTCACTTGAATTGCTAGTGTTGGATCTCTCCCACCAACTGTAGTTTGAAGAAGGAAATGGCCTGGAAGTCAGGTTATGTGAGCTAATGGAGCTCCAAGAGGTAAGGGATCGGGCTATGGCTTCTATGACCAGTCGCCAATAATAAGTAAAAAGGCACTTTGATAAGAAATCTTTGCCAAAAGATTTCACTGAAGGAGACATTGTCTTAAAGTGGGACAAAGATCGAGCTAAGCCTGGAAAACATGCAAAATTCGACGCCCTATGGAGCGGTCCTTACATAATCACTCAGTGCAAGCAGCATAATGCATTCCAAATTTCCAGGTTGGACGGCAAAGAATTACATATCCCAATCAATGAGATACATTTGAAGTGTTGCCACTAATTTCTTTTGCGTTCACTTATACATATTTTCTCTTGTTTTCTTTTTCCTATTTTCCCTAAGTGCTGTTGCACAGGTTGTAGTTTTTTTAGTCTTGCATGTGTTTTCTTTTCCTCAGAGGTGGATCTACATTTTTGGTTTTGTGTTAGAACAGAGCTGCTGTTGTTTCTCAAAGTTGCTACTGACTCTATGCCCAATGGATTTTCAAGGCAGCTAAATTTTAAGCATAATAGGCATGCTTCCCCTGTGAGTCGCCAATCTGTTGACCAATTTTTGCCCCCTAGCAAAATTGTGGTCAACTTCTTCTCTGGCTTTTCGAAGCCAATCACTTTCGGGTTGAGAGTTCATCTTCAAGTTCATGCTCAGTTCAAGCCTGGTCCAGGTTCAACGGAAATTTCAATGCTAAGTTCAATGGTTTGGTTCAAGGGGCTGCCCTTGGCCAAAGGCACAGTCAAAGTCAAAGTGCCCTTTGGAGGGCGGGCATACACTTCAAATATTTCAAAGGATTCAGGCCGCTACAAATGCAAAGGTCAACAAGGGATCTGATATGATGCCACATGGGCCTGATGATGTCACAATGGCCATCAAATTTAATAGAATGAAATGTCTGTTAATGTTTAAAAGCATGACGGCCACAGAAGTGTCAATTTTAACATAATAGAATAACTGTTTGTTTTCAAATGAGAAGTGCTAGCCGAGAAAAGAGCTTAGGATCAAGCGACCTACCAGTATGTCTGCCCAAGGAGCCAAGTGGCCAAAAGGGGACAAATTCCAAGTGGCAAGCAAAGATGACAGGGCAGGGAGCATTTGAGCGATCCAAGTGGCATAGACAGAAGGCATTTACTGCCTGATGGCGTAAAGAACAATTGGACAGAGCAATAAGTAAAGAATGAGTGAGCAGTTAAGTCCAAATGGCATAGATTGAAGAAGTGACTTTGGCAGGTGAGATATGCCAGCAAATCGATCATTTGGGATGATAGCGGCCAACATCAACAATCGATTTCTCCATTTGCATTAATTGAAAGGCAAGCCGTGTAAGTCACCTAAGCAGAAAGTGCAGGTCTCGAGCAGGCAAATGAATAGCTCATTAATATTTTTGAGCGACTTGTTTTATTTTGAAAGGGACACGTATGCCACTTGTAAGAGCAGGAGTGCCAAATGGGCCTCTTTGCTTCCTATATATATTGCAAAATTAGTCATTTGTAAGGATCTTTTTACAAATTTTACAAGGCGCAGCCCTGTTAAAATTTCCACTTGAATCAAATAAACACAGTATTTTTTTACCTCTTCTTGAATAGATATCTGGTGTATGTTCTGAGTGTTGATCTGTGTTTAATCATTGTCTTTGATGCTCCCACAGGTTTAACATCAACACACCAGCTATCTACAAGTTGCCATCTGCAGCTTATAGGAGAAGAGTTCTATTTTGGAGTGCAAAATAGAGGGGATTATCTACAGAGTGCTTCTTATAACACCTTTGGATGAACCTCCTTTTTTGTATCTTTCATTTTACCTCCCTGTCAAGTTTGTAGATTGCTTCTTCTATCAAGGGTGCAGCGTATAAGTGTGTTTTGTCTGATTTTGAGAGTGGGTGTGAAAGGGTCATATTGTTTTGGTGTATCACCTCCTTAGAGTAGGTTTGTTTTCTTGCATTTCTTCTCCCTTTTCATCCCCCCCTTTTATTATATCTGTATATATATATATATATATATATATTCCTATATGTATTTTTTGCACTACCTGAAACAAACAATGATACACGAAAGGGAGCTAGCCCTTAACTAGAGACTCTCCTCTCCTGCTTCGCCATCCCATAGGTGAGAGAGGAGTTTCCATGTTGCGAGGAGAAGACAGGAACTTGTTTTCCTACCGTTGGGTGCACTTTTCTGCATCAACAGTGACCTCAATAAGGATCAAAGAGGGTGAATTATAGTGTTTTAGATTAAGGTAAAAACAAGTTTTGAAGGGACCCCGAAACCCTGAAACAAAAGATGAAGGATATAACAATAACGTCCACAGGTGAAACCTATTACCTACTTCAAAGAAGTATCAAAAATAGGTTTTACAGGGACCTAAAACCACAATTCAAGAACATCAAAAGATAGACCCCAGGTTTTACAGAGAGCTGGAAACTCCAGTGTGATAAGAAAACAAAAAACCAAAAAATGGAACCAGTTATTACATCCAAATAAAAGAACCAAGACAGTAAGAACTCAAAGAACCTATTCTTCTAATTCCAAAATCATCTTCACTGCTTCCTTTCCAATCACAACAGTGTCCTGTATAGATATAGCCGCCGACGTAGCAACCTCTTGGATTGCTTTCTTCTTTGAGCTCTGTTTGGTTCTCTTGCTAGGCCCCTCCAAGGATTTAATTTCCTTATTTGCTCATTTTCCAATGTTTACAATAGCTGCACATATGCTAGATGTTACCTCCTCCATCTTCATTCTGCTTTCCTTAATGAGCTCCCTTAGATTGTTCTCATAGTCTTTAAGTTTGATAGGAATATCCTTTATCTGCTTTTCCATATTATTGATTTTATTTTGATCTGCTTCCTAATTACATTCCAATATTTCCATTTTCTTCTTGAGGCCCATTATCTCCTTATACATCCATGATTCACCCTGAAGGATAGCATCTGCTTTGCATTTGGCCGAGCTCATAAAGGGGTGCCTCCCGTCATTCTACCCTATATCACTTAAATCTTCTATTTTCTCTTTTGGATTGTCTTCATCCTTTTCTGTATAATCCTCCCTTTCCATTTGTTTCTATTTCTTAGTTTCAACAGGGCTTTTGTTATAGATAAGATCATCCTTTACTTGATCTCTAGTTTCCATTGCTTGATTGGCATCCTGAATTAGATGTTCCTTCTCTATTTTCGAAGCAAGATCCTCAAATAGAACATCCATATCTTTTTCAGTTTCCCCTAGCACTTGCTGATTTTCCATGATTCCTCAAATAATAGTGTTAAGGCATACATCATCACCTAAAATAATTCCATGATTCCTCAAATGAAGCATCTGTAGTTTGATTGTAGACCCACAAAGTGTTGATGGCGAGAGATAAGAATCATGGTCTACAGGCATAGATGTTCATTAAATTTGGAAATGACACAAAAATCTCAAAATAATTAAAGAGAAACTAATGTATTACTTAGACACAAATGAACACCTACAAGGGTCTCATAACTTCTCTTAAGGTGACACCTATAGTCTAACTAAAGTAGTAGACCAACCTAACAAATGGAGAATGCAAGTTTGGCATAGCATGTAAGAGGTAAAGTGATTGATAAAGTAAAGAATCAATCCCATAGTAATGATAATACACTTCCATGTGATCTTCATGAGCAAGGAAACATGGTAAAGAAAGGATGAACAAATAGGCTCTAACCTCATACTCAGTAAATATCGTGCATAATCATCAGTCCTATAAGCTTATCTTGAAGAATTTAAAGTCTTTATGGGTCTTAAAACATGAATAAGTTATAAAATTAAGTAAAAATCATCATCATTTACTATTTTAGACTCCCATGGCCTCAGTTTGGCTAGGACAATAGGGGAAGTGCCCTCTATTTTGTCTCGAACAGAGGGCACTCCATAGTCAAGACCACCTTATAGGTATAGTGTGTAAATGGTGATAAAATGAAAGGGAGAACAAAGAGTCATTATATAATAATATATGAGGTTGTTTTTAAGGTGAACAAGTGTTGAAAGTCACCTACATTCCTGAATAACACTCATAAGTGGTCAAAGACTCAAGAAAAGCAGTTTAAGCCTATTAGGCCTAAACTGATCATGAACCCTAATGGCTTCCAAATTCACTTAGAGCATCATATAAACTTTATAATCCATGTAATAACTTTCAAGGGAGTGTTTGGGATGGGTTGGAACCATTTTTTTGTAGGGAGTAACACATAGTGGTCATTTTTGGCTTAAACCTCTCTTAGGGGTACTCAAAATGCAGTCAAAAGCTCAAGAGACCATTTTTAATTGCTCATATCTATACGAAACAATTTCATGGTAACTCAAGGATCTAGGGGTAGTTGAGGAGGGTCATGAACTCAATATTTATGGAATTAGTTAAGGGGTTGGACATATAACCTTTATGAATTAATGTTAAGAATCTAAGAGACCTAAAACCCTCTCAAAATCCTTGTGCAAACTTGATGGAGAAGAAATGAATGGAGATGCACCTAAAAGTGGCTGATTGGTCAGGAAAGTGACTTGAACCTATCTACACTCACCCAGGCTCCATGACATCCATTTTACCTACACTATCACTTATATAAATAGACTAAAATATGAGTTTCTTACAGGTTTTAATGTGTTTTGTAGGTACATAGGAGAATTGGTAGATGAAATCCATTGAGGGAGGTTTTTAAGGACTTATTATAACTCCATATACTCATATCTCACCATAGATAAGCATGGAAACCTCTTTGTTAATCTTTTCATTATAGGCAATCTAAACAGACAATGAGAAAGCAAAATGACTGCCTAAGTGTGGTAGTGAGAAGAGTGTCATTAGATATTTTGAGGTCTTCCTGATAGAGTGGAAGGAAAAGATGTTTTAAAAAAGTGTCTAACACCTCTCCCATGGATTTTATTGAACAACTTCAAGTCACTTAGGTGACAAGTGTGATGGTCTAGGCCTAAAGGGCTAATAAGTGACTGTAGACAGTGAACACAAGTGTCAAGAGGTAGGCTATTAATTAGAGGGGTATCTAATGACTGTCACATCTTATTTTCAACCTCTCATGACATATAGTATGTGTGAAATAATTCTTAAGTCAGTTTTAATTATTATAATGACTCTTCATCACCAAGAGGCAGTTTCAAGCAAGACAATGAAGAGTCTCTACACCAAATTGAGGAAAGGTGTCATATTTTAGATGGACACTTGTCCAAGACCACTTCATGGTCCATTTTTCCAACTCATTCTCTCAAATTTCAATGTTTATCATAGCTTGACACTTGGTATTTTGAAGTTTCCACTTCTCGTCTCCTTTGCTCTATAAAGGCAAGCCATTTTCACATTTGTATCTAATCCACACCTAGTATGGCAAAGCATTTCTAGTTTGAATATTGTATTAGCATTTGAAATAAAGATTTCCAATCTAGTTTTAAGTTCATAAGCTTATTTTCTAAGTGTGAGAAGTAGTGAATAATATAATGACAAGTGATAACTATCTATCCTTATGTTGTCTTTACTCTTTCATGTTTGGTACAAGTAGTTCTCCCTCTAACAGGTTATATGAAGTGTAGCTAGTGTATTTATCTATCTCTAAGTGTAAGGAGTAACATTAGTGTTTGAAATATGACCTTTTTTTCACTCAACTTGAGAATTATAAGGCATATCACCTCCATGTTTGACACACTTATGTTAGAGTAATCTAGGATATCGAGACTATTATTGTGAGTCATGTTTCATAGTATAAATGTATGGTAGTCTAGTGGAGATCTATCTGGTGTATCACCTCATTAGCATAGGTTACTTTTATATTCGTTATATCCCTTTTCATCTAAGCAAGAAAGTAGTTTAGGTGATAATCTATCAAAGTCTAATTTAGGGAGCTATCCCTTTAACCTAGAGCTATAATCTGCTATAAATAACCCATAGGACTAGAGGTAATCCAATGTTTTACTTAATTTAGAGAAACATTGAACAACCTCTCTAGGGTGCAATATCATGATATTAGTTAGTTAGATTTATGTATGGTATAAACTTGCACACCCACATGTATAATTAAGTAGTCAACATGTTAGGTTTGAGTGTTGACATTAGTGCACATGGTAGGTATGGATTTGTGCACATGGTAGGACTATTCATTTAGCAACGAGCTAGTTTCACATTGCCAAATGAACTCTTTTCACCTACCCTAAATAGCTATAAATATGAGGGTAAGGTGTACCATAAGTGATAAGGAATGAGATAATGAGATAATGAGAGATTATACAATAAGTCTTGTAATAACTTTGTTTTAGTAATAACTAGTATTGAGTGTGTTATTGGCATTCATTGGACTTGGTTTTTTGTGGTGTTGGTGTTTCAACTATATCTTAGGATATGTGTTTTTAATCTTGCTCAACATTTTCAAGGTATCAGAGATTTAGAGTTTGTTTTTAAATCCATCACTCAAAGCTCCATGCCCTCACTCAACTACAAAATAACTTCATGATCTAGTTTGTTGATGCAACATTATTTTTTGTAAAACTTGATTAGTAATTTTGAATCTAGTTTGCCTTAACATTGTTATTTCTAGGAATAGATCTAATATTCTATGATTATTGGCTCCATTTATGTTTTTGATAATTTTCATGAGCAATTGTACTTACTATTCAAACTTTCATTTTGGCAAATCTGCTTTTTTGGGTGAATTTGCATTTTTGGGCAAATCTGCATTTTTTACAAAAAAATGTGATATGTTTTGATCAAATTATCTTTACTCATAAATAAGTTCATGAAATTATTTATGAGTTATGAGCACCTCACTCTTAGAATTTTAGAAAATTTTATGGTTTTGAATTTGGATGAGTATTAAAAAAGTTATGATAGTTTTAATATTATTGTTTTAGGCATTTTATTTTTCCTTAAAAACATGTTTTTGATATAAATATAGTGGTTTTGACTTTCAAAAGTAGTATGGATCCCACAAACATGAAGAAGATTATTTTTTCACTTTGATGGACTTGAGAATATTCATGGTGAAATTATAGTTTCAATGAGTGGTTGGAAGGCTAGGTTCATTTTAAATTTGGTCACAAACATCAACTTATAGTGTAATTTTTATTAAATTAGACTAATTTATGAGAATTCATAAAACATATATCTTTTGAATAGTATCTTAGATTTGAATTTATTTTTTTCAAAAAGTGTATGGTTTTTAATTATTTAGCCATTGGTGTAATCCATTTGTAAAAATGCATTATTTTTATAAAATGCCAAATTTAGGGTTGGGGCTTGATACAATCTTTTGGGAGGTTGTCTCGGTGTCCATTTATGTACCCTTTTGCATTTTTATACTCTTTGGTGATTGAATAACATGGCTTCTACTTTTGGTTTAGATTAATGTGAGTTTTTAACTACACATAATTATCATACATGGAGACCTAGAATGGAACCAATCATTAAATGCAAGGGATTATGGTCCCTAATGAATGAAACTTAACCACAGTTCACAAGACAATATGAAAAATTTTAGCACCAATGTAATTTTGATGAGTGTATGGATTTGATAAGGACTTATGTGAGTGATAGTTTGTTATTTCATTTGGATGGGTGTGATACTCCATTCAACATATAAGCTAAGCTAAAGGGTTTATTTGGGAAAGTAGATCACATGAGAGCTATGTAACATGAAGTGGAGCTTACTTCACTCAATATCAATGACTTTGCCTCTATTTTAGATTACCTCACTAAGTTTAAGATTTTTTTAACATAATTGAATAAGAGTGGGCGATATAAGAAATATGAAGAGTATATGTACCTGATTCTGTCAAAGTTGAGTGGTCCATTCTAAATTCTTGTTTCTAAATTTTTTTATAGAATGGATGCCATAGGTGCTGCATTCAAAATACCCTATTTCGAGTTGTTTTGTAAGATACTTACTAGGGAGGAATCCAAATTGTCTCACCTTGAGTCTTCCACCTCTCAAAAAGCATTAGTAATATCACATCCTAAGAGCAAGGAAAAAACAAAGAGTAATAATAAGAACACTCCTCCTCCATCTCCAAATGTACCTAAGCACAACACCAACACATCTAAACCCAAATCATCTTCATCTAACCTATCTTACTCCTATTGTGGGGGGATTGGTTATGAAGAGTCTAGGTGTTTTAAGAGAATGCAAGCCCTAGAGGATGCCATTAGGAAGAAAAATATTTCTATCTCCACTGCTCCAAATCATGAGCATAGGAAAACACTTAATGTTATCAAAGATAACAATAATCTATTTTAGATAGTTGGGTTCTAAATTCTAGTGTTTCACACCATATGACTTCTTCCAATGAGTCATTTGTATTTTTTGGTTTGATTTTTACTTCCAACATTGAGGTTGGGGATTCTTCCTTTATCTCTATTAAGGGGAAGGGTGAAATATAATTAGATGATGGATGCATCAATGATGCATTATATGTATTAGACATCATAACCAATTTGCTTTTAGTTTATCAGATTTGCCATTCTGGTGAGGGTAAGACAATGACTTTCACACCATAGGGTGCTAAAGTTTGTGATTTGTTAGAGATACACACACTAATTACATGTGGTGTTTTTGATCATAGTTATTGACTCTATTATTTTAAAGGTTTTGATGATAATCCTCCTTCAGGAATGTGTTTGGTTTCTCATGTATATTATGAGAGTAGACTTTGGCATGAGATATTTGGACACCTCATTTACAACTATTTAAAGGAGTTGAGCACTCACAGTATGGTAGAGGGTCTTCCCATAGTTTCATGTCTTGATGGAGTTTTCCCTAGTTGTGCATTAGGGAAACAAGCCCAAGATCTATTTCCTAAGGGTATGTCTATGGGAGCTTCTTCACCACTTGAGCTTTTGCATAGTGATTTAATGGTCTTTCCTACTACTTCTTTCAATGGAGCTAAGTATGCACTTACCTTTATTGGTAATTTATTGAGGCATATTTGGGTTTATTTCCTCAAGTACAAGAGTGATGTCTTTTCTCACTTCAAAATTTTTAAGGCTCTGGTTGAGAAATAGTCTTCTAGTTGCATCAAGAAGCTTCATACAAATATTGGGGGGAGTACTTCAGTCGAGAGTTCTTTAATTTTTTAGCAGCCCATGGTATTATTCATGAATATTCTATGACACATACTCCATAGTAGAATGGATTAGCAGAATAGAATAATCAAACTTTGAAGGATATGGCTAACTGCATGATGCATTCATAAGATTTACCTCCTATCTATTGGGTAGAGGAAGTTAATTATATGAACTACATTTAGAACCACACACCACATAGATCACTTGAGTATTTGATTCCAAAAGAGGCTTGGTATAGAACCAAGCTTGATGTCTTATTTTTAAAAGTTTTTTAGAGCCTTGCTTGTGTGTTTGTACCAAATAAGAAAAGGAAAGCATTAGATAAGAAGAGCAAACCTTTAATTTTTATAGAGTATTGCGAGGACATGAGAGTTTATTATCTTTTAGATCCTGATATTCATGCTGTTCATTTTCAAATACATGTGTAGTTTTATGAGCACTTCACATCTCATGATTCATCACTTCTTCCATGCCTTATTATTTTGATGATTCATCAACTCCTCTTGATGATTCATTCTTTAAGGAGTTAGTTCAGGAGATTCCTAAGGAGGTTATAGAGTTTGAGGATCTTATTCACACTAATGTTGCCACTATGCCTAAATGGGCTTATACCACAATTTTTGAGGTAACACATTTCATACATGATCTTCCATCCACTTGACATTATTGTGCATATTCTATAGGTATTAGACTTTTGTGTCAAACAATCTCTAGGAATCTAAAGTATTTTTCACAGGCTCATGGGATATAGGAGTGGGATGATGCAATGATAAATGAGTATTTTTCATTGATGAAGAATTACACTTGGGATTTGGTCACTCTTCTTAAGGGAAGATAGTTGGTTAGGTACAAGTGGATTTATTGCACCAAGTATATAATTGATGGGTCCATTTATAAGTATAAGACATGCCCTATTACAAAGGGGTTCTAACAAGTTGAAGGTATTGATTCCTCTAAGAATTTTGTGCCCATTTCCAAGATGGATTCTATTTACCTTGTAATTTATCTTGCTACATCATAGGGTTGGCCAATGTATCAAATAGATGTTAAGAGTGTCTTCTTGCATGGAGACTTACATGAGAAAATCTATATGGAGTAGCCTCCTAGGTTTATTCATGATTCTTATTTGTTTGTCCACTTAGGAGGTCTCTTTATGGTCTCAAACATGCCCCTCGAGCTTGGTATGAGAAGATGGATTCATTTCTTCTCTCCACTAGCTTTGTTTGCTGCCACTCCAATCCCACAATGTATATTCAGAGTATTGGGGAGGACATTGTTATACTAGTATTGTATGTTGATGATCTCCTTCTCATAGATAGCTCCTCATCTCAGATTCAAACTATTTAACAGACACTTTCAACATAATTTAACATGATAGATCTTGGTGTTTTGAACTTCTTCCTTGGTTTATATATTTTAAAAGTAGATATAAGGATTTATTTGACTCAGTAGAAGTACACCCTTGATATTCTTTAGCATTTTGGCATGGTTGATTTCAAGCTAAGTCCTACTCTTTTTCAATCTAGAGTGACTCTCACTGCCACTTATGTTACTCCACTTTATGATTCTACATTATATAAATAGATGGTTAGGAGTCTTATATATTTGACCCATATTAACCCTAACATTTAATTTATAGTTGGGCTTATATCTAGGTTTGTACATGCCCCTCATGATAGTAATTGACAGGTTACTAAGAAGATTTTATGATATCTATGAGGCATTACTCATTTTAGATTACACTACACCAAGGTTCTACTTAGTTGGTTGGGTGTCATGATTCAGATTGGATAAGTTATCTTGATGATAGGCATTCCACTTTTGACTACATATTTTATCATGGTTCTTCACCTAGTGCAAGTAGCAACAAGCTATTGCAATTTAATCTACAAAGGCTGAGTATAGGGCATAAATTACAATGAGTTAGTAGGGTATTTGGGTTCATCAATTATTGATAGAGTTTGGCTTCATGCAAGATTCACCCATCATACTTTGGTGTGACAATAATAGTACAACTCACATATCTCATAACCCAGTTGAGCACCAAAATACCAAGCACATTGAGGTACATATGCACTTCATTTGTTAGCATATTTAGGAAGGAGTACTTAGCTTGGAGTACATTCTGACTCAATAGTAGGTTGCAGACATATTCATGAAGCCTTTTCATCACCTCATTTCCTTGACTTTCATGACATGCTTGGGGTTTTATAAGTTATCCTTGGGGCATGTTTGTGAGGACATCTTTCTTCATTTCATAAATACATATTGTACATGATTATCTTATGAGGCCTAGTTTTTGGGACTTATACTGTGGATATGTCACTATTTATTTTTTGACTATTGTTATCCCCTAGATTCATTTGGGGGGGGGGGTGTTAGATTATATATTTATCATGTTTACTAGTTCTAACTATGTATTTCATCATTTTTCTAGTTTGTCTTATGTGAGGATTTATCCCACATTATTTAGTTAGATTAGTTCTTTGTTTTTCCTTACCTACTTATGCAAGGGCTTCCTATTGTAATAACATCTCATTCTGAATAATATTTGACTTGCTTTGCTTTACATCTCATTTATTTTCAGCTTTATTGTGTGATGTTTTTGTTGATAACACTTCATAATCTTGGGTTGGAATGCCTTTAGCATTCCTAACAAATAACTAGTTCAAGATGAGTACTAAATCTAAGTAAGCCTAATACCTTGTGAGTTATAGGATATAAATTTTATCAACTAGAAATGTAGCCTCATTAGTAATTGTAAATACTTGAACAAGATACATACAAGCTCATGATCACAAAGACACTAATTTTACAGTTTTAAATAGATGAATGCATGTCACCTTCTGTGTGATCACCAATTAGGTTAAAAGTGGAGTTTGTATACGAAACAAGTGTGGCAGATATGGACTACACCACGAAAATGAATGAAGGCATTTTTTACATGGGAAACTAAATACCTAGTTAGTGGTGACTCAAACACTTACAAGTTGAATTGGTCAAGGGGAGATCATAAGGTAAGCCTAATGTGCATGGATTTTGTGATAAAACATCAATTACCTCAATTATTTATAGTTGAGGACTTGAATCAATTTATCATAAGGTTCAAACATCATGTGTAAAACATAGATCAAAGGGTGAGTGCAAAAAATTATGTACTAAAAGGTGATATTATGACTTGGTGAGAAATTCATAGAAGCAAACAATTACCATCAGGCAAGGCCTATGAACTATTGTGAGCTTATTTTCAGTTACCTTATACTATCATGGAACAATGGTCATTTTTACAAGGAAAGTGACTTGAGATGTATGTGCATAAGTGAATAGATGTATGGTATATGAAGGGTGTAAAACCCAAGTATGGGGTACATGTTTTTAGATATACTTTGGCAATTCTCCCAACAACTTGGTACATGCACCAAGAATGCAAATATGAAATAAAGAATTGCCCTCAGGTACAACAAGATTTCATTCATACTTTTGTATTTGAGGATGAAAATATTCTAGCACTTAATGATCTAAATAAGTTGAAAATATTATTGTGTCATGGGTGAGATGAAGACTTAAGTACAACAATAAATTCATCTTCACAGTAGGAAGTAGTTAGAGATTTGAATGAAGCTATTCACAGTTACAAGGCAAGCAAATAGAATGAGCAAAATTTTGTCAAATCATGTAATAGGATCGTAAATTATGGAATCCAAAAATAGTTATGAGGACCTAAATATGAAGGGATTATTTGAATTAGAATAGGAAATAAATTCACCAAAAATAACATTACAGAAGAAACTAGAGATATAAAACTGCAAAATCTGAATTTTTCTAAACAAGGACAAAGAACCCTATGAGAGGCTATTCCCAATGAATCTAAATAGATATATCAAGATCCATTAAATAAACATGTTGAGAATATTGAGACAAATCTATGCCCAAGCTTATGACTATAGGATATTTCTAGAGTTTGACTGAGCTTTCTGAAGGGCTACAATTATTACGAGATTATCAGGATGTCTTTCCAACCAATTTTGCAGAGGTGAAGGGTGTAGATCCACTATTGGGAGAAATTCACTTTGAACTAAAGGAATGCACAAAAACTATGAAAAAATTCCCATATCGACTAAATCCTGATATGAAGCTAAAATTAAAGGTTGAATTAGACAAGATGTAGGAAGAAAGCATCATCCATTTGGTGAAGAAGGCTGCTAGGGTCAATCTAATGGTACTGCAACCTAAGAAGTCAAGGGAAATTATAATGTGTGGAGAATACTATGCATTTAATGATGCTTGTAATATGTATCAATGATCCATTCCCTATACATTTTTCAAACAAAGTTTTGGAATCAATCACAAGACATGAAGTCTATTATTTCACAGATGGATTTAATGGGTTCCACTAGATCCCAATCATAGTAGAGGACCAAGCCAAAACAAATTTTACAATAGAATGAGGTTCTTTTGCATATAAAGTAATGTCGTTTGGTTTGAATAATACTTTGACTATGTTTTCTAGGGATGTTGTTACTACCTTTAAGGATTTTATTCATGATTTTATAGAGGTCTACTTAGATGATTGGGCTATATTTTCATTATTCAAATAACACATCTCTAAATTTCTATTTATGTTAAATTGGTATCGAGCATTGTAAATTGCATTGAATATGAAAAAGTGGTTATCTATGTTAGAGTAAATAACTAGGGTCAAGAGTAACTTGGGATTAACCATGTAACTTGGGTATTAACTTATGTAACTTGGGTATTAACTAAGGATGCTTAATCTAGGTTAGTTAGACTCATGTGTGGTATAAACTTGCACATCCACATGTCTAATTAAGTAGTCAACATGTTAGGTTTGAATGTTGACAATAGTGCACAAGGTAGGTATGAATTTGTTCACATGGTAGGATTATTCATTTGACAACTAGTTGGTTTCACATTGCTAAATGAACTCCTCTCACCTACCCTCAACTGTTATAAATACAAGGGTAAGGTGTAGCATAAGAAAAAGAGAAGTTGATGATTTCAACATTGTAATAGCTCCTTGAGAGAAATAAATAGAATATATTTTCTGAATATCATTTGAATTCTCTTGTTTTATATCTCATTTGTATAGCTTCATGTGATGTTTTTTTGTTGCTAACTCTTTAGATATTGGATTTGGAATATTTTTACCATTTCTAACATGGTACAAAAGCATTGAAGAGTTTCAACCATCCTTGTCGGTATAATTTTTAGATAATTTTATTCTACTTCCCTTTTCATTTATTGGAAGCAATCATCCTTAGTGTTTTATTCCTTATCTGACAAAAGTGTTAGTGGAGTTCAATGTGGAGGAGAAGATCATAAGTTCGCTATGTTGAAGCATTCTTTTTGGATTGCGCCTTTCATTAGATCAAGGAGAGAAGGTCAGTGTAGAAAGAAATCAGAGGTGGCATTGGAAGGCTATTGCATGGTGATTTCTCGCAAATCTATTTTTTGAACAAACTGAGTTTTTTAACAAAATGTGATATGTTCTGATCAATTATTCTTTACTAGTAAGTAATTTTATGAAAATATTTCTGGGTTATGAGCTCCTCTCTCATAGATTTATAGACCATTTTATGGTTTTAAATTTTGATGAGTATTAATAAATCTATGTTTATTTTAATTTTATATTTTGGGCATTTTTTCCTTAAAATCATGGTATTGATATAAACCAAGTGCTTTTTACTTTCAAAAGTGGTTTGGATCCCAAAAACATCAGTAAAGATATTTTTTCACTTTGGTGGGATTTAGAACTTCTGTAAATAAATTTCAGTTCTAACGAGTGGTTATAAGCTTACCTTCATTTTCATTTTGGTCACTGAAATCAGTTTATAGTGTATTCTTAATGTTTTTGACCCATTTACGGGAATTCATAAAACCTATATCTTTTGAGCAGTAACTCAATATTAAGTTCATTTTTTTTTCAAAAGTGCATGGTTTCAAATTAATTTTATGAAAATATTTCTAGGTTATGAGCTCCTCTCTCATAGCTTTATAGGCCATTTTATGGTTTTAAATTTTGATGAGTATTAATAAAGTTATGTTTATTTTAATTTTCTATTTTGGGCATTTTTTCCTTAAAATCATGGTTTTGATATAAACCAAGCATTTTTTACTTTCAAAAGTGGGTTGGAGCCCAAAAACATCAGTAATAATCTTTTTTCACTTTGGTGGGATTTAGAACATCTGTAAATAAATTTTAGTTCTAACGAGTGGTTATAAGCTTACCTTCATTTTCATTTTGGTCACTGAAATCAGTTTATAGTGTATTTTTTAATGTTTTTGACCCATTTTTGGGAATTCATAAAACCTATATATTTTGAACAATAATTCAATATTAATTTCATTTTTTTTTCAAAAGTGCATGGTTTCAAATTCTCTATCCATTGATGTCACCACTTTGTAAAAACACACTTTTTTTATAAAGTCCTAAAATATGAAGGGGGAACCGGTCCTAAATACAATATTTTGGGGGGTTGTCTTGGTGCCAATTTGTTCACCCTTTTGTATTCTTTCTGATCTTTGGTGATTGACTATCATGGCTTCTAATTCTAGTTTAGATTAATGTGAGCCTTTGACTATGCATAAGTACCATACATGGAGACCTAAAATAAAAAACAATAATTAGATGTAAAGGATTATGGTCCCTAATGAATTAAACCCAACCATAGTTCACAAGAGAATATGAAAAATTTCAACACCAATGTAAATTTGATGAGTGTATGGGTTTGATAGGGACTTATGTGAGTAATATTCTATTGTTTCATTTAGATGGGTGTGATACTCCATTCAAAATGTGGGCTAAACTAAAGGGTTTATTTGAGAAATTAGATCACATGAGAGCAATGTAACTTGAAATGGAGCTTACTTCATTCAATCCTGATGAGTTAACCTCTATTTTATACCACCTCACTAAGTTTAAGCATTTGTTGACACAATTGAAAGGGAGTGGATGAGATAAAAAAGATGAAGAGTGTGTATCCTTGATTTTGTCAAAGTTGAGTGGTCCATTTCAAATATTTGCTTTTACCTTTTTTTCTAACATGGATGCCTTAGGTGCCACATTCAAAATACCTAATTTAGATTTTTTTAATGAGAAAATTACTATGGAGGAATCCAAATTGTCTCATCTTGAGTCTTTCACCTCTCAAAAAACATTAATACCATCACATTCGAAGAACAAGGTAAAAATAAAGAGTAAGAAGAAGAACACTCCTCCATCTCAAAGTGAACCTAAGACTAACACCAACACATCTAAACCCAAATCATCTTCCAAATCTAAGAATAAGTTTTTCCTTTCTTACTCCCATTATGGAGGAACTGGTCATGAAGATTCTAGGTGTTTTAAGAGAATACAAGCCTAGAGGATACCATCTGGTAACACAAGATTTCTATCTCTAATCGATCTCCATCTCATGAGCATGGCAAAGCACTTAATGTTATTGAGAGACAATAATCATGTGCTTCAGACTGTTGGGTTCTAGATTCTAGTGCTTCTCACCATATGACTTCTTCTAAAGAGTCCTTTGTGTCTCTTGGTTTGAGTTCTACTTCCAACATTGAGGTTAGAGATTCTTCCTTTATTTATGTTAAGGGAAAGGGTGATATACAACTAGATGGTGGATATATCAATGATGCACTCTATGTTCTAGACATGACCACCAATCTACTTTTAGTTTATCAGGTTTGTCATTCTGGTTAGGACAAGTTAGTGACTTTTACACCATAGGGTGCTAAAGTTTGAGCTTTATTAGAGCCTCACACACTTATTGCACAATTTTTTGTTGATCATTATTCTTGAATCTATTACTTTGAGTGTTTTGGTGATACTCCTATTCCAGAGACATGTTTGGTTTCTCATATAGATTATGAGATTAGGCTTTGGCATGAGAGATTTGAACATCTCAATTATAGATATTTGAAGGATTTAAACACTCATGGTATGGTAGATGGTCTTCTTAAAATTTCATTTATTGATGGATTTTGTCCTGGTTAACCATTGGGGAAACAATACCAAGATCCATTTCCTAAGGGTATGTCCACAAGAGCTTCTTCCTCACTTGAACTCGTGCATAGTGATTTGATAATCTTTCATACTCCTTTCAATGGAGCTAAGTATGCACTTAATTTTATTGATAATTTTTCAAGACGTACTTGGGTTTTTTTTCTCAAGTACAAGAGTGATGTATTTTCTCACTTTAAAGTCTTTAAGGCTTTGGTTAAGAAACAGTCTTCTAGTTTCATCAATACGTTTTGTACAGATATTGGGGGGGAGTAATTCAGTCAAGAGTTCTTTATTTTTAGCAACTCATGGTATTATTCACTAGTATTTTATTTCTCATACTCCATAATAGAATGACTTATCAGAATGGAAGAGCCAAAATTTGGAGGAGATGGATCAATGTATGATGTATTCATAGGATTTACATCCGATCTATTGGGCATAAATAGTTATTTTTTCAAATTACATTCATAATCACAAACCACATAAAACACTTAAGCATTTGACTCTAGAGGAGGCTTGGGCTAGAACCAAGCCTGATGTCTCATTTTTAAGAGTCTTTAGGAGCCATTCTTGGGTATTTTTTCCAAATAAGTAAAGGAAAGCATTGGATAAGAAGAACAAACCTTTGAATGCTATAGGGTATTGTGAAGACATGAGAGTTTATCATCTTCTAGATCCTAATACTCATGATGTTTATTTTAGAACACATATACAGTTTGATGAGCATTTCACATCTCATGACTCTTTATCTTCTTCCATGCCTTCTTATTTTGTTGATTCCTCGCCTCCTCTTGAGGATTAATTCTTTGAGGAGCTAGTTCATGAGGCCTCTGAGTAGGTTATAGATGTTGAGGATCCTATTCCCACTATGTCATTGTGAGCTCATACTATAATTTCTAAGGTAACACCTTTCATACAGGATCTTACATCCACTTGAAATCATCATGCACATTATATAGATATTGGAATTTTATATTATGCATTCTATAGAGATTCATAATCTTTTTCACAGGGTCATGGGATATAAGAGTAGGATGATGCCATGACAAATGAGTATTTTTTTATGAAGACTCATACTTGGGATTTGGTATCTCTTCCTCAAAGAAGAAAGTTATTTAGGTGCAAGTGAGTATATCACACCAAGTATGCAATTAATGGGTTCAATGATAAGTATAAGGCACACATTATTGTAAAGGGGTTCTCATAGGTCCAAGGTATTGATTACGCTAATACTTTTGTGCCCATTTCCAAGATGGATTTTGTTCATCTTATACTTTCTCTTACTGCATTATAGAGTTGGCCAATGTATTAGATGGATGTTAAGAGTACATTATTACATGGATATTTGGAAGAGAAAATTTATATGGAGTAGCCTTCTAGATTTGTTCATGATTCTTATCTTGTTTGTCGATTTCAGAGGTTTCTTTATTGTCTCAAACAGGCCCGTCAAGCTTGGTATGAGAAGATGATTTCATTTCTTCTCTTTATTAGCTTTGTTCACTGCCACTTTGATTCCATAGTGTATACCCAATGTATTAGGGAGGACATTATTAAATTGGTCTTGTATGTTGATGATCTGCTTCTCACAGGTAGCTCCTATTCTCAAATTCAATCTATTTAATAGGATCTTTCAACATAATTGAGATGATAAATCTTGGTATTTTGGACTTTTTTCTAGGTTTGCAAATTTCTAAGTCACATTCAGGTATTCATTTGTGTCAGTAGAATTACACCCTTGATATTCTTTATAATTTTGGCATGGTTGATTTCAATCCAAGTCCCTCTCATTTCTTGTCTCGAGTCACTCTGACTACCACCTATACTACTCTTTATGATCTTACATTATATAGGCATATGGTTGAGAGTCTTATGTATTTGACCCATACTTGCCCTGATATTTCATTTGTAGTTGGGCTTGTATCTAGGTTTACACATGCTCCTCATGAAAATCATTGGTGGGATGCTAAGAGGATTTCACGATATCTACAAGGCACTACCCATTTTGGATTACACTACACTAGGGGTTTTACTTAGTTAGTTGGGTACATTGACTCAAATTGGGTAGGTTTTGTTGATGACATGCATTCCACTTCTGGAAACATCTTTTATCTTGGTTCTTCTCTAGGTACTTAGGTGTGCAAGAAGCAAAAAATTATTAAAATTTCATCTATAGAGGTAGAATACAAGGCAACAGTCATAGTGAGTCAGTAGGTTCTTTAGCTTTGTTAGCTATTTGTACAGTTTGGATTCATGCATAATTCATGTGTTGTACTTTAGTGTGACAATTAAAATGTAATCATATTTATTGCAACATTGTTGAGTACCAATGGACCAATCATATTTAAATTAACATGCACTTCATTCTTTAGCACATTTAGGATGGAGTTCTTTGTTTGGAGTACATTCCCACTCAGAAATAGGTTGATGACATCTTTACAAAGCCTTTTTCTTCGCCTCATTACTTGAGTTACGTGGTATGCTTTGGATTTTATAAATTACCCTTAGGGGTGTTTGTGAGGACATCTTCCTTATTAATTTTGATTTTACATGGGTGTCTCATTAGGCTTGTTATTGGGACATATTTTCATAGTTTTTTCTCTCTCCCCAAGTTAATTGTAAGGGAGGGTGTAAGAGTGAATAATTAGGGTTAAGAGTAATTTTGGATTAACCTATGTACCTTGGGTATTAACCAAGGATGCTTGACCTATGTTAGTTAGATTTATGTGTGGTATAAAATTTCACACCCACATGTCTAATTAAGTAGTCACCATGCTAGGTTTGAATGTTGACATTAGTGTACATAGTAGGTATGGATTTATGCACATGGTAGGACTATTCATTCAGAAACTAGCTGGGTTCATGTTGCCAAATGAACTCTTCTCACCTACCCTTAACTATTATAAATACGAGGGTAATGTGTAACATAAGTGAGAAGGAATGAGAAAATGGAAGATTGTAAAATAATCCTTGTAATAGCTTTGTTTTAGTAATAGCTAGTATTGAGTGTGTTATTGGCATTCATTGGAGTTGGTTTTTTGTGGTGTTGGTGTTTTAACGAGATATTAGGATATGTGTTTTTACTCTTGATCAACATTTTCAAGTTATATGTGTATTTGTATTTTTTTAAACATGAATATATTAAAAGGGAGGATTGAAATTGATCAAAAAAACTTTTTTAGAAAGCTGAAATTATAATTATTTTTATTATATATTTTTTGTTTTTTATTTGGTTTTTGGGTTTGACTGTTCTATTGTTGTTTTAATAGTTTATATCTTGAATAAAAATTGGTGAGATAATGGTAAAGTGAGATATATTATACCAATCACCAATATACAAATTTTAAAAGACAACAAAAAGATATGAAGTTGGGATAAGTTTCATTGACCAATAAAATGTAATTAAAATAATATAAATTAATGATGACATTGAGGAGGTAGGGGGATGGTGTTGAATTGGGGTCACAAGGTATTCATATTTTTTAATAAATATTAGTTGTTTCTTTATTACACACTAAGTCATTTTTAATTTATGACTTAAAGTAGATAATAACCTTCATCTAAAATTTAAATAAAATAATATTTGTATTTTGAAAGCAAACCCCATGACAACTTAAATGAATATTAATAATTTAAAAGAAAAAAAAATGAATGGAGGATTAGATCCTCTTCCTGAACTATATTTTATTAAAAGTTAACCATTAACCCTAAATTTAGCCTATATATGCCTATTCTCATCCTAGAATTCTCATTCATATCTTACACAGGTGGAGAAAGGGAGAGGAGAGGGAACAACGTGCCCATGCCTCCTCCCTTCTCTCATCACATGAAAGCATTATTAAATTTATTTTTATTTATTAAGTATTATTTTTTCTCTCTCCATAAATATAGGATGTGTTGATAATTGCTTCATGTTTATCTCTCTTTAACTTTGAGGGCTTACTAGATTCTACTATTGCATAAGTAATTTAGATGTAAAATTTGGTCAAATAGACATTTGGAAGCATAGACACTTTGATTTTAATATTTTATCTAGGTTTCTAGGATAGTGGGGAAGCTTCTAGAATGAAAAAGGGTTAAATTTATAAGATGGAGGGGAAGCTTCTATAATAAACAGGGTAAAGGGGGACATATAATAAGAAGTTTTTGAGTACCTAGAAGGCCTCAAAGGCCCTATACAAACCCAAGGGAGTTTTTTTTTTGTAAATATTTGATTTTTTCAATGAAATAAATTTTATGGAATTTTTATTTCCAATTTTTTTATCATAATTTTTCTTATGTGCATGTAATGCCTCGCAAGGGAAACAAAAATAAAAAAATCATAGGGGGACTTAAATCCCTAATGACCCTATTGATAAAATTTGGTTGTGGCACAATGTAAAGACCACGAAAAGCACTGCATTTTCCATGCCCACTTTTGGGTAATCTTGAGTCTCTTAGACCTTTTCCTCTATTTTCCATAGTGTTGACTTCCCCCTTGTTCCTTTTGCGGTTTACAAACCATATTGTTCACACATCAATTCATGGATTATGTAAAGTGGTCTTCCCTATCCATAACCATAATTGAAACCCTCAATGTTGGCCAAAGTCCTAGGGCATTATTCATCCCTTTCAAAGGCAATGACCTCCATCATTTAGCTAAGTCTTTCTCCTTATCCCTTAGCTATTTGTTTTAGTTTTAATAATAAGAAAAGAAAAAAAACTTAGCCATGTTTTTACAAATAAATTCAAATTTAAAATATTATATTCCTAACCTAATAAATTAAATTAGCTACTTACTAAAAATGAACCTATCCTCTTAATCAACTACAACACACACACATAAAAACCCTTATATTTTATTTAATCGATTGAGTAAACTCTCTGTGTGTGTGTGTAATTACAAATCAAAATATTGATCTCAAAAACCCTACCAAAGAGGAAAGAGCATGGCCCCTAAATGATAGTTCAAATGGTGAAGCGGGTGAGCTCCTTCATTTCCTACTCAATTTTAAATCCCAATGTGAAGTCACATCCCCCCAAAAGAATTAATGTTAATGTTTTGACAATTGTGATTTTGGGCTATCATAATGTGATATTGATAGACAATGTATATGATTTGCCACATACAAATTGGAACACAATTACTATTTGATTATCCTAAATTGAGATGCATTTTTTTTGAAAAATTATCTTTTATTATAAATCTTATGTCTAAATGTTCACTTTAGTTTATTCATGTCACTTGAGACCTTTTATTACATGGACCCATTCACAATATTAAATTGAATTGCAATTCCCACATATCTACGAAGGATTTTTTTATTTCAAAGCTAAAAATGATTGTGTGGCCTCCATGACTCCATGACTTTGTTAAAATCTTGAATGTATACCTTTAGGCCATAAAATTTAAGTTATATATTGAATTTGTGACTTTATTTTTACTGTTTGAATTTTTTGTGATTACCATATTTTCAGTTTGTGATCAAAATAATTATTTAAAATTTTAAATCAAGGTTTGATTTTCAAAATTTGATCATTAATTTATTTGCTATTTATATGTGGTGTAAACGCATGGAAATAAAATTCTTAATATCCCAATGGATTCATATAAATTTGTGGCTACTCTAAAGCTTAAAACACATTCTATAACTTTGTTGACCTCATGCCCTATAAATGACTTACACCTATCTAATATTTATGTGTAGCTTTATTTATTAAAGTTATATGCATATTTTTATTAATCTATGTTTTATTTGTGACTTGTTTATTATTTATGGGTAGGAAAAAGTATTGAAGTAAACCCGTTAAAAACATAAAGTGGATTTTAAACCTTAACACATTTGCAGACCTCATTCAAGCCAAAATAAATCATGTGGACTTATTTTTTGTGATCTAATCATAAGAGGTCATGTGTCTCAATCCCACTAAGAAAAATAAAGTAAAGAAGTGAGAAAGGTTCATAGCTCAAGCAAAGATGAATTACATAGGGTTTTCCACATGACTAAAATAAGCATCACACAAACATAAATAAAAAATAACGAACCCATGGATATGTAGATTCTAGTTAGATTCATTTGAAGATTTAAAGTAATCCCATTAAATTTTTCATCTTTTTACAAAAAATAGGCCACACATGTAGTGAAACAACTAAAAAAGGCCACTATAGTTTGGGCCTATCTAGAAGGCCCTTATAATATCCCTTGATGACAATTAATGGAAATTTTTAATTTTTTGAAATAACATACAAATTCAAACACCCATACAACTACAATATTTGAATATTGATAATAGCCACCAACTCTAATATTCATTCAATGACTAAATAAATGCATAGAAACCACTAGGAATACATATAACATGGAAATATTACAATTCAACTGCTTACATATAAAATAAAACATTGAATTACAATACTTCTTACAAACTTTAATGAAACTCCAAATGTAGTTTCTGATTGAAACCACCAAAGCCAACCAAGGAGGATCTCTTGCCATCGAAACCAACAAACCTTAGGGGGTTTTCATTATCAAATATTTCTTCACTCCAAGTGTTTTCATTCTTAGGAGAGAAAATAGCATGAACCAAGCTCAAACTCACAAATGGTGGTGGGTTTAATAATATTCAACATACATAACCTAGGGAGAGAGAAAACATTTATAACATATTTACAAATGAGAGGGACAAAATAGGAATTAATGAGGAGAGAGGAAGAATTATGCCCCATATCCATGTTGGCATAAATGAATCAAGGTTCACATGCTTGACCCATGTGCAAGGGTCAAAAGTGGATGACATCTTCATGATGCCTCTTGACTTCCTCCTTGTGCCTCCAAAAAGAGTGGGAATCTCTTTTCCAATTTGTCTACCACTTCAATAAGGTATAGTGACTTGATGTCCCACTATCCCATGTGCTCATCCATTACCTTTTGACTTATTCAAAAGGACTTCACATGCCAAATCAATATTCTCTCTTAGAGTTATGCCCCACTTTCTCTCACATCAACTTTAGTACATGTGAGATCCCTTGTGGGCCATGACACATCATCCATAACCACCTCATCTGCTACATCATCATTCGCATCACCTACCATATCACCATGAATAGTGATAATGAATAGTAACTAGTGAATAGTGACTTGGCCTCAAATATTCCCTTATATCACCTGATTTAATCAATGGGAATGAAATAGGCTAATGGTCTTCTAAAATTATGTCATTGGGAAGAAAGGAAATTACAACCCTCTTCTTAGGCATGCATACATGATTACCAAAACATTAATTTAGCTTAGAAAACCTGTATATATTTCATGGATAGATGAAGACTATCAGTTGTGCATGAAATTATACAAATAGTTACTTGAGACTTCAAGTGATGCTTTGATATTTTGTATAATTTTTAGCTCTATGTAGGGGATAAGTCCACATGGAATTGGTAAACAATAATGTTCTCCAATGGTCTCTATGATAGAAACCATTTTTTAAAAGCTAATAAAAACTTCTCTAGGTTCATAAGATAGATTCACTTCAGTTTCTTAAGATATATTTAGTAATTTTAGCTATCACCATTATAAGTGTGATTTATTTAACACTCCCATCTTTTTAAAATTTTATTATTAGTGGAATATTATCAAATACAATCAAATGAAAATATGAAAACTTTAAAAAAATTTGAATTCAAATATAAACATAAATTTGTCAATAATATTTTCCTTTTTTCTTTTATATGTTAATATTTTTCTCTTAGAATCCTAACATTTATTTGTTTCAATCATTGGGATGCACTTATGTTAATGTTTTTTGCATTTATATATTTCTTCTACAAAATGATTTTAGCATATTTTAAACAATGATAATTATACATGTACTGACAATAAATGTGAGCACAACTATTTCAACGATGGATGTAATTTTCATCTCATTATAATTTCTTACTCTTGAATAACCAACACAAAACACTTTTCATCAACTATGCTAAGAACTAGCTGCTACGTTGCCCTTGTTATATTTAAGAAGAACAAATATGAAAATTATATATATATATATATATATATATATATATATATATATATATATATATATATATATATATATATATATATATATATATATATATATATATATATATATATATATATATATATATATATATATATATATATTCATATTAAAGATATGTTACGACAAAGGATAAATAATTTAAAAAAAATAAAATAAATATGTTATAGGTGTTTCTAATGTAGTCTATAGTGTGAACATAAAGCAATAGAAATGCTTCATATGTAACAAAAAATTCTTGTGAAAGTCTTTATATAATTGGACATTGATGTTATACATTTTTATTTTTTTTTATAAACTTAAAAACAATGATATTAAATAATTTTAATATTTAAAAAACTACACCTAACCTCAATAAAAACATAGTGTGGCTAAGACATTGTTATATGTGGGACATCACAAGTAGAACTAGTCTGGATAAATAAACTACGTAAAAAGAAAATTCAAATCCAATTAAGCAAAAAATCTATCTTAACTAATTAAAGACTATTAAATTTTATGCAAAGAAAGGTGTGTTAAAATGATGTGTTATATAGTTGTAATCTTATATAATTTAATTTGATAAAGCCTACTGCGATTAGCAATATTTATTTATTACAACCATATTAAGTCTATCACTATAAAATAATAATAATTTATTTAAGAAATATGAACATACATATACACGTAATAGATAAATGGTAGATGTACTAAAATTGTACATTACAAGTGGACCTAGGGTTTCAAGGATAAAAGATTAATTTTTAGAATTACGTACACAATCAAACATCAAGATCACACACATAGAGGTATTACAAGTAGGTGAAACTGATTGTATGGTCACAGAGATACAAAACAATCCAAGACAATAATTTCAGCTATAGTTAGTACTGTCAATGTAATTTTACTAGTCTAACATTAGGGACCCTACACATATAAATATTTAAATCCAAATCTGAGTGACTCTCAACCCTGATTCTAACCCCTTTGCACTACCATACGTTAGTCACAATAATTTAGTGAACCATAAAATCCATATATCTAATCCTTTGTTTTAATTTCCATATTTAGTGCATGCCACTTACTAAATCAATTTCAGTACTTTACATTTAGATTCATGATTAATTTTCATACTTTACAATCTAAATTACATTCAGGTTTATATCTTAGTTATGGTTATATAATCCAAAGCAGGGTAAAAAATATTAATGACCTTATATATTATTTATAATCATAAAAAACCCTAGCTCCCCTCAGGGTTTCCTTCTTCTTTCACTAGGGTTTCAGATTTTTGTATTTAGATTTGATTGTAAAGCTGATTTTTTATTTTCCTATCATATGTGGCCCTAACCTTAGGGTTTTTATCTGTAAAAACCTAACACCTCCATGTTTTATTTCCTAGTACACCTTGAATTTGTTTCTCTTTTTATATTTTGGTTTGATAAATTAAAATTAAGTGACCAATCTAAAACCCCTAGTAGCCCTCATCTAGTAGATTTGATATTATCTAGAATTTTTGTACTTTATAGTTATAATAGTGAATGGACAAATCTTCAAGATTGTATGATTTATGATGGTAATTATTTATATGAATATGATTACAAAAACAAATTATTATGACTATGATTATGAATAGGATTGGTAAAAAAGTGATGAATATAGTGAAGAAGGAAATGAACAAACTAATTCTAAAATATGGGAACCTAGTTCCCCTGCTTATTTGTGTTCTTATCATAATCACACATTAAAACAAGAGGAAATTAATAATTAATTACCTCATACACTCTTTTCTAGAATTACACATAATGAGAAAAAAATAATAGCATCGTGTGTAGATGATGTACATTTGGATGTTCATGATGTATTGCCTTACAATTATATTCATCCATATATGCATACTCTTCATAGCATGGAAAAGGTAGACATACTTATTTATCAAGTAGAATGTGATGTTTTTTCTCCTCTAGAAATGGAAAATTATAATATTAATGTCATGTTTCTCTCTCCTCTCTTTAAATAGAGTATGGAAATCCTTTTATTTCTTATGAAAATCAACGTGAAAATATATCTTTAAACGAGTCTTATATTGAAATAAAATGTGTTGAAATTTCTACTATTATTCTACAAGCACAATGTGATGAGAATGCCATGCCATGCAATAAATTAAAATTTTGCAATGATGTTACCTTATAATGCAATTCTAGGTAATGCAATGATATTGGTGTTGAATTTATTATCCCTGTGTTTAGAGTAGATGGTGAGTTAAAATGAATTAACAAATATTTACAATCCTCTACCATTCCTACTAGACATGTCATTTCCATGATACAATCTATATATGCATTCCAACAACAAATCCAAGATTTATGTTTAAAGGTTACATCACTTAAGGATAATCTTGCATATACTCAAACTCATAATCATGGAAATAAATAAGTTAACCATAATAAAGTTATAGATGAGATAATTTATCATAAGACACAAAAAAACTATTTAATTATAAATGTAGTCAGGGATAAGAAGGTTGAGCCAAGTGTGTTACCTCCTAAGTAAAAAATTCAAGATAATGTCATAGTTAAAAGGTAAGAATAAAAGGGCATGGATTACAATGTTAATGTTACCACAAAGGTAAAAATGGGAAATAAGAATCAATCACTTAATTTTAATATTTTTATAGATAAATTAAGTGTTAGGAAACCATGCACTCTACAACTATGTAAAAATAAAAAAATGCAATTACAGAGTTAATTAAACAAATAAATCCTCAACATGCATAAGACAAAACACATGATTTACATGGTAAGATATTGGGAAGCTAAGGAAGCATCCACAATGCAAGACATAAAGCTTTATTAATTCCAAGATGAACATATTACATGCAAACTCATTATGTAAATTACATGCAGACTCTACATATATAAATACACCTAATTGTCAAAGCACTATTAGGATTCCTCCTCCTAAAAATAGAGTGGAAAAATGCCATTAGGAATTTTCTTCTAAAAATAGAAATTGGTGGAACTCATCTTCTTAAAAATAGGGGTTTAACTCCTTGATTTCTTTCTTCAGGCATGGACCCCTTGTTATAATAGTGAGGGGGCATTTCCCCCCACACCACCTTGTAAAAGTGGGCTATAAACCATGTCGTAAAAAGGTCCAAAATTTAACTTTGATGTCACATATCTAACATTGAGTGCTATCTTAAAAAAATTACTTGATAAGAGGCTAATTAATTTACCTCCTAATTACTATTTACCTCCTCACCACCTTGAATGAATAAATGTAAAACCATTTCTTAACTATCATAGTGATAATGTAAATTTTGATGACCATTGTTATGCATTGCAACAAAAACTTGTGGATAGAGTGGTTATTACATTAAAAAAACTAACATTAGGTCAACAAGGTCCCCTTCTCCATCTTATCCTACTACCCATTTGATGAAGACTGATATACCCCATCATGTTATTACAAAGGATCCCATGGTCCATTGGGATTATAAGGATGATGTTACTAGGATAATAGCATATCCTAGTTCACATGCTATAACTATTGATGTTTCACAATACATTCCTCTCAAGGAGTCATTGCTCATTTGAGCCCTTATTAGAGATGAACATAGAGAAGGCATCGTTGTAAATGACAAGAAAAAAATTAATGCATGCACAATTGGATTTTTTAATAATTTTGGATACATTAAAAGAGATACACAACATACACATGATAATGCCATGGGACATGTTAACATTCTAATTTCTATGGGACCAAAAATAAATGACACATTATTATATATACAAAATACTATTGTACAAGTAAATGTCATATTAGGATAATCATGGTTAAAATAAATGGGAGAATAAATTTATAGTACTCATAAGACTATCTCTTTTAATTTCCAAGAAGGTTTACTTACATATAGAAATTATAAAGTAGGTACAAAGAGAGATTCAACTACAATATCTGTAATTCAAGTATGGGTACCAAAAAAATATCTAAAATTATAAGAACAAGAATGAAACAAGTAAAAAACACTGCACATCAAAATTAGGAAAATGAACCATTTAACATTATTCTACAATGGGTCCATTAACTAGTTGCATATGATTATAATGCATTCTTATTCTTGAGTAGATGGTTAAATATTTTTTATTCACCACATATGATTGAGTATAATGGATTCATGGGTTAGTCTCACACATACATGTGTTTTTATTAAATGAAATATAATTATACATATTTTAATAAAAAATTAGGCAAAGACATCTCCTCCTCCACCCCTGCCACCACCATGGTTGGTTGTTACACCTAATCAAGATCATTATACCAAGATGATTAATAAATATATTTAAGATATGTCTATACATCCATTTCATATGAAACTAGATGACTCTTGTAAACATCCATTTCATCATTATCCACCATATCTGAGATTCATACAGGACTCACAGAGGCCTTTTGTCTAATATAACATGCATTAAGATAGTACTTTAGATAAATCATATTTTTACATAATAAACATAGGTAATGATACATTATCATACTATATAACATCATATGCCTTATATAACTTCCCATCACACACATGATCCTGTGAGTAGTGATGATGATAGTTACATTAGAACACCTAATTCCTTCTTAGGTCGTGATACACCTACATATTATACTTTTCATTTAGAGGAGGTCATAACTACACCATATGATCTAAAACTCAGAAGTTCTAGTTGATAAATATCTCAATATCATAGAAATAACATAGTAACAATGAATTCTCTGAGAAGAGATGTAGTATTACTCAAGATCACAATACAAATATATGCTTATCTCTAGGAAGAGATGTCTGTCCTCACACTTCAGGTTACCTCTTCATTTATACACATTTTGAAAGGATGGGGAGGATGTGGAAGGTCACCAATCTTGAGGGAGTTTAAGTGGTTTGACTTCTAATATTTAAAATAATATAGAATTTGAGGAATTACTATTTTTAAAAACTTACTATTTTTAGACTACACTACTAAAATCGAAATTTGAGGCACTTACGTTGGATTTTTGGGAGTAAAAATTCATTAAGTGGAGCTCATGCCATTTCATGTTCTCCTCATTCTTATCTTTCCAACGGTTCAAACGGTGAGTCAATTGGAGCTACGGTGCAAAAGTTATGGCTCCCGAAAGTTTCATCATCAATTGGGATGGAACTATCACCCGAATTGTCACCTAAATTGGTGCCTAGATCATTCCTCCCTCCTTGAAAAGAAATGGTCCCCACTGCGTCAATGCTCCCCATCAAGTGTGGTAGTTGTTTCTTGATTTGATTCTCTGTGAGCCACTCACCTTGATGGCTAAGCTGGCCCCTTTTGACCACTCGATAAAGTGAAATAGAGCGTCCTCTTGTTGTCTTCATCCAGGTATCCACAATCTGATCCTCTTCTACTAGAGCAAAAATCTATGGATCAAGATCATAAATGTCTAGTTGTTCTAATACAATTGAAGTGTCCAATAGAGGTTGGTGATATGGTTTGAGGAGCTCCACATTGAATATTGGATGCAGACCAAGGTAGGCTGGTAGGTTTAACTCAAAAGCATTTTCTCCAACTCTTTTGGTGATGGTGTAGGGACCATATCATAGAGGCCAAATCTTTCTGTGTGGGCCTGCAAGTCATTCCTTCTGAAGCCATAACCAAACCTTGTCAGCCATAGCAAAATGGTTTGCAATCTTATGTTTGTCATGGCGTTGCTTATACTTTTGATTCATCTTCTCCAGGATGTCATGAAATTGTTGCTGGATGTGTTGCATTTATTCAATAAACTTTGTTGATTTTGCTGCCTCAGATCTTCCATGAGGTGTGTATTCCATGGTATAAAATGGAATAGCTATATCAATTGGTGCCTAGATCACCATATGATATAGACACTGCCTGTGACTATTCCATCGATGGAAAACTTAGCTGAAACCTTTTACATTTTTAAATATTCAAAATACAAAAAAAAACATGTAATTCAAAACTACAAAAACATTCAAATATTTGAAAAAACACAAAATAAGGACTTAAATATGACATTATTTATAGATTAAAATATTTTCATATGTTATTTATCTCATTTTGATGACATTATTTTCATACACATTTATTTCATGGTATATGAGTATGATGCAGGATATACATATCATACATGGACACATATTTATTGGACTCTCTTATACCTAATGGCCATGCTAATGTTAAGGGCATCTTATTCTACATGTCACATTAACACATGTTATATATTTCTATGACATTTTACCATGTTGAGCTACGTAGATTCATATTACACATAAATTTCTAGTTACTCATATCTTTTACATTATTAAAAGGATATACTATTTTACTATGATGAGACATTGATGTATATAGACTAGTTTTCACTTCCTTAATGCTTTGTTGATGTTGTTACTCTTGCATGATATGTTAATCATTGTTTTTCTATTTTGTGTGTGTTGGAAATATTGTCATTGATGTCAAAGGTCTAGCATTATTGGTGATAAAGGCCCCATTGCATTTAATGTTGTTTGTAATAAATATATCTTGGCTAATATGAGTTAATATTTATTTAATATTAATGAATATATTTTTGGCTGCATATGAGACAAAAGAAGGGCCCATGGAGAAGTCAAAGAGCCATGGGATAAAGACAAAAGAAAGATGGGACGCATTTTCCCATGAAGAGTCATCTTGAGGAATACCAAGAGTCACCAAGTGAAGACAAAAGAGTAAAGGCACAATTTATCATGAAGGAACACTTTGAGGAATACGAAGAGTCACCAAAGATAAGGAAAAAAGTGGGAAGGATGTTTTTGATCATGAAGGGTCACCACATGACTTTTCAAATGCTTGGATATGAAGGGTCATCCAAGATTGGAGTATTGAAGGGTCACAAAGGGGGAAGGCCAAAGGTCATTTGGAAAGCTATAAATAAAGGCTTGGGAAGCCATTTGTAAACATGAGAAAAAGATGTTGATTTGATATTGTGATATCTAGCTTAGAAGAGCAATTGTGAGAGATGAATATGATTTGTATTTTTTATATCTAGCTTAGAAGAGCAAAGGTGAGAGAGAGGAAGGAGATGTTGTATTGATCTATCATTTGTTGAGATAGCAAAATTGAGAGATAGGTGTGTGGTATACACAAAGGGGTTGGTGCTCGACAAAGGGGTTGGTGCTCCTGTGGGTTGGTGCTCATGAACAGGTGCTGGGTTGGTGCTCGGCAAAGGGGTTTGAAGCCCCTGTGGGTTGGTGCTCATGAATTGTAGATGAGGTTTGTACTTGGAAAAGGGGTATGGTGCTCCTATGGGTTTGTTCTCATGAATATATTTGAGATTGATTCTCCATGTTTTTTCCCACATTGGGTTTCCACGTTATATTTGGTGTCTCTTTCTATCTTGTGTGATGTTTATTGTTTGAATTTTATTGCATATCTTGAATGTTTGATTAAGTGGAATTTGATAAAGGGAAAGTTTTATAAGATATATAATATACTGATTCACCCCCCTCTCAGTATATTCCATGCTTAACAATTGGTATCAGAGTAGGTTCCTTTTTGAAAAGTTTTATAGCTTGAAGGTAGATCGGGAAAGCACGATGGTTGGGTCACAGGAAGGATTTTATACAAATAAGGCACCTTTGTTTGATGGGATGAATTGTGATTTTTGGAACATGATAATGAAGGTTTATTTGATGGCCCTTGGATTCGACATATGGAAATCAGTGGTGGAGGAATATGAAGAGCCATAGACATCTACAATTACTCCAGTAGAAAAGAAGGCAAGTGAATGTAATGCTAAAGCTCTAAATTCTATTTTATGTGGTTTATGTGAATCTAAATTTGTTAAAGTTATGCAATGTAAATCTGCTCATGAAACTTGGGTAAAACTTGAGAATATTTACAAAGGTGATGGAAAGGTTCAGAAAGCTAATTTGTAGACTTTTAGAAGGTAGTTTGAAAGTTTGAAGATGGAAGAAGAAGAATAAGAAGATATAACAAGTTATCTCTTGCGAGTTGGTTAGATAGTAAATCAGATTCAAGGTCTTAGAGAAACATTGGAAGAGTCAACGGTGGTGCAAAAGGTTTTGAGATCTCTACCAATGAGATATGATGTAAAGGTTTCAGAAATTGAGGAGATGAAGAATTTAGCCAAGCTAAAGATGGATGAGCTTCATGGTATTCTCACGGCATATGAGATGTGGACAGAACAAGATAAACCCTCAAAGAGAGATGCAACTTTCAAGACATCAAAGAAGGAGAAAGCTAAGATTCAAGAATCAAGTGATAGTTCTAGTGATGATGAAGATGACAATGAAGCACTTTTCATCCATAGGCCGAAAAGAGGAACAAGTAAATATAAAGAAAAATCACCTTTTAAATGTTTTAATTGTGGAAAGATTGGACATTTTTCAGCTAGATGCCTAGATAAGGTTAATGATGATGAAGAAGAAAAGCCTACATACAAGAAGAATTTAAAAGGAAAATCCAAGAAGGGATTTAAGAAGAAGAAACTGTATTCTAAGGATCCTATCTCAGTTGAAGATAGTGGAGTCAGTGATTCAGAAGAAGAAGAGATTCTATTCATGACCATACATGATAATCAAGAAGAAGAAGAGGAGGAAGCTGAAGTAGATATGGAAGGAGAACTCAATTTTGCCCTAAAAGAGTTAGAAGCTATTCAGAAGAAGAATTAGAGATTAAAGTGTCAGATCGAGAGAAATGAACAAGAGTCAAAGGAAATGATTGAAGATCTACAAGCACACTTTGAAAAATCCAAGAAGAATGAAGAAGATCTCAAAGCACAGTTGGAAATAACAAGAAAAGATTGTAAAAGGTATGTTATTGAAATTGCCTCTTTAAAAGAAGATATTCAGAAAGTAGTCAATGATAAAGTAGTTAGTGATTCAAAATTTGAGGATAGCACCAACATGCTGAATAAGATATTGGAAAGTCAAAAAGCATATTCAGATAAGACTGGGATCAATTTTGAAAAGAAAAAGAGCTATGCTGAAGCTCTTACACAAGAGGAAACAAAAAGGGGAGAAGTGAAGAATATAGAGAACATTCCAAACAAAAAAGGCTAGAAGGAACAAAGCTATAAAAGGCAATCAGGTCAGAGATATACAGATAGGTCTTATTTTTATGGCTATTGTTTTTATTGTAATGGATATGGTCACAAGAAATTAGAATGTAGAAAAAGAGCTAATATTTTAGAAATAAGGAGAAGGAAAGTCAAGTAGAGTCAAGCAAAAGCCACAACTCTTTTGCTCCTCTATCAAGCTTTGATGAAGAGACCATAGTATGCTACAATTGCAACAACTTCAGACACATAGCTTGGTATTGCAGAAGCATGTTCGAGTCAGTCAAGAAGAATCAGAGTGTCAAAGATCCATTCATCAGGGAGAAGGTTCAGACATGTACATGGCAGAAAAAACAACATGAAGATTCTATGATGGTGCAGACAGCTCTGCATGTGGGAGGTAAAGATCAGCCATGGTTAATTGATAGTGGATGTTTGAGGCATATGATAGGAGATAAAAGTAAATTCATAGCTCTAACGAAGATCAATGGTGGTACAGTGAGGTTCAGAGATAAAACCACTGCCAAGATAGCCATAAAAGGTACTTTGAGTTTGGATTATGTTAGAACTAAGATAAAATGTTTTGTATGTAAAAGGTCCTAAGCATAATCTATTGAGTGTTAGTCAAATTTGTGATCAAGGATACACATTAAGGTTTCATGCTGAAGGTTGTGATATTAGAAGAAAAGATTCAAATGAGTTGATTGCAGATGCTCAAAGGGTAGGGAATAATGTATATGTTTTGTCAGATATCTCCTCAAATGCACGATCAAAGGATACATTCAAAGATTAGTGAGAGGAGTTGGGAGTAATTTCTATTACTTCCTACCATTGATGTTCAGCATCAAGTGAGGGGGAGCTAAGTGTTAGCTCTAGGTAGGCCCTTTGCCATTAATGTCAAAGGGGGAGAATAATAGGTACAAGTATAGGTGTAAAAAATAGGTACAGGGAACAGGTTGCTACAATAAAGGGGAATTACTGTATGTTTTTAGATGATGGTATGTGCAGGTGACAGGATGTGGCAGTTTCAGGATTGAGGTTGCCATCAATGACAAAGGGGGAGATTTTTGGAAATATTGTCATTGATGTCAAAGGTCTAGCATTATTGGTGATAAAGGCCCCATTACATTTAATGTTGTTTGTAATAAATATATCTTGGCTAATATGAGTTAATATTAATGAATATATTTTTGGTTGCATATGAGACAAAAAAAGGTCCCATGGAGAAGTCAAAGAGCCATGGGATAAAGACAAAAGAAGGATGGGATGCATTTTCCCATGAAGAGTCATCTTGAGGAATACCAAGAGTCACCAAGTGAAGACAAAAGAGTAAAGGCACAATTTATCATGAAGGGACACTTTGAGGAATACGAAGAGTCACCAAAGATAAGGAAAAAAGTGGGAAGGACATTTTTGGTCATGAAGGGTCACCACATGACTTTTCAAATGCTTGGATATGAAGGGTCATCCAAGATTGGAGTATTGAAGGGTCACAAAGGGGGAAGGCCAAAGGTCATTTGGAAAGCTATAAATAAAGGCTTGAGAAGCCATTTGTAAACATGAGAAAAAGACATTGATTTGATATTGTGATGTCTAGCTTAGAAGAGCAATTGTGAGAGATGAATATGATTTGTATTTGTTATATCTAGCTTAGAAGAGCAAAGGTGAGAGAGAGAAAGGAGATGTTGTATTGATCTATCATTTGTTGAGATAGCAACATTGAGAGATAGGTGTGTGGTATACACAAAGGGATTGGTGATCCTATGGGTTGGTGCTCATGAATTTTTGCTGGGTTGGTGCTTGGCAAAGGGGTTGGTGCTCCTATGGGTTGGTGCTCACGAATAGGTGCTGGGTTGGTGCTTGGCAAATGGGTTTGAAGCTCCTATGGGTTGGTGCTCATGAATTGTAGCTGAGGTTTGTAATTGGCAAAGGGCTATGGTGCTCCTATGGGTTTGTTCTCATGAATATATTTGAGATTGATTCTCTGTGGTTTTTCTCACATTGGGTTTCCACATTATATCTGGTGTCTATCTCTATCTTGTGTGATGTTTATTGTTTGAGTTTTATTACATATCTTGAATGTTTGATTAAGTGGAATTTGATAAAGAGAAAGTTTTATAAGATATATAATATACTGATTCACCCCCCCCCTCTCAGTATATTCTATGCTTAAAAGTGTGGCCTTTGTAATTTTTATATGACATTGTGTGTTTATGAGTGGATTAATATAGGATTATCTACAGAGCTTGTTGTACTTTTTGAGATTAATTAGTTTTTGAGTGTCATGATTGATATCATACACCTCCTCTTTGGGTGTGGTACCATGATTTAAAATATGAATCTCTTTACTACATAATATTATTCAGTTATTATATCAATGGTGGTTATAGTTGTATGCCTAATTGATACATCTATATAGACATGATGCTTATATGTCTTACATTACATTTGTTACATACATGCCTTGATGACATATACATTACTATAATGACATGATCTCCAGTTAGCATGATTCTACATGATTACATATTTATACATGACATGATATAGTTAACTCTGATTTTGAGATGAGTGACTTTTAGGATGTCACTCACATCAAAAAGGGGCATATTATTGGGCTTGTCAAAGAGACACAAGCCTCCAAAAACATAAAAATCTAGTTTTGGGACAAGAATAGATATTTCAAAGATTTATATTTCTTCAAATATTATATTGGTTAATATATGTGAAATGTATGTATATATTTGTATAGATTCTTGAGGCATATGCACACACTTCATATATACATGAGCTACACAATACATATTCATATATAATTGATTTTATATTCAATTCAAGTGCACATAATTTATCAGAATATAAATTATGATATTTCAAACATAGATACATTTGAGATACAGGTTCTCATATTTAACATATCAATGCATATTATTCTATATTAGTTGGCATAAATCTAGTGAAGCATGATACTTTTCCAGGCGCATATATATTATGATAGTTTAAAGCTACCATCTATTCATGTATGTATATAATATGAAAATTTATAGTTGGAATTGATTCATGAGGAATGATATTTATTCATGCATATTTTTACTTTTTTAATAGCAAGTACTATTACAGTTGTTTATTTTCAAACACAATTCAATGATGCCATGTAGTGAGCAAAATTGAATCTATAATTCCATCTATAGTAATTGATTCATTTATTTTTAGGTAATTCATGTAGAGGTTAAATGACACTCAATGGCCTTGGAATAACTCATAGTGAACCCATTATTTGATTCTCACCTTACCATCTTTGGGTTACAAGGCTATAGCTATATTAGTTACTTGAGGCAGTGTGGTTGAGCATCAAAGATGCTCAAAGACACTACTCCATATTTTATTAGGGTTATGAAATTTTTATTCCAAACCCAAGGGTTTTCATAGTTACATAAAATTAGGGTTTGATCAACCTCAATTATCCAATGGTTCAACATGAGGAACCATTATTCAATGCTTCAATAAGGAAGTATCATCTATACAAATTTACATAGAAATACAATTTCACCAATATAAAAGTGTACTTATTCATTTTTATTAAGTTTAAAATTTCAAATTATAGTTTAGATTTCAAATTTTACATATGGACATTGACTACTACATATTCATTACAAGTTTTTTTGGAGAAAAACTATACATTTGGATCCATCTCCCTAGAGAAAAAAGTTTATTGTACACATAGGTATATATTTATCCTCTTACTCCAGTATTTGATTTGTATTTAAATACTAGAATAAAAAGGGAGAAATTTTAGATACTTAAATTTGATATTAGACACTTTATAATGTCACTTTTGACCTACCTTCACCATACTTGACTTGTGCACACATATATACCTATTATTCATCATTCTCTCACATCCACATACTTAATATGAGTTTGACACTCATGTTTTTATTTCAATCACTTACAAGAACATCTTAGACTATGTTAAACCATATAAATATATTATCTAAATACCTTCATATCATCAAGTTTTCATTCCTATCTCTTGGACATAAAATTCAGGCTCAGACAGTTTCATCATCGAAAGTGTCCTTACCATAATATTTTTTCCCCTCACCTAGAAACAAGTATTTTTTAAATCTAATAAATTATTATGGGTCATCCCATTCACCTAAAATTTAGATGGCATGAAGAATTACCCAAATGGACGCATATAGATATACAAATTTAGATAAAACTTATTATTCCATATTGCATCCATCTATCACTCATTTGGTACACATATATACACTACTACACATTGAATTTTTTTCCCTATTCTTCCCACTTACAAAACTAGTCAATAGGAACAATCATTAGTCAAGTCTGAAGCACACCAATCCAAGCCAAGAGTGAGAATTATCAAGTTAATGAAAGCTAGATCATTAGGTACATTCATATAGACAATGAACACAATTTCACATTCACACTAAGACAAATAATTACATGTGGCTTGACTTCCGTCTTTAAATTATTGGATATTTAGGTAGTGGTCAATCATAAATAGGGGTGATTAGGATCAGCTCAACCCATCAAATTTGGAATTTTTTTATAGGTTTCATTCCTTTAAAAATAGATCTAGGGTTTTGAGGTGAAGGAGATTTATTTGAGGATTTTCACACACATTTAGACATCTAGATAATGCATAAATAGCTATTGTAGGTAGGCACAATAGACTGTGTGATCATAAAGCCTATAGTTAGTTTCATTGACTTTATTGCCTCATTCTAATATTAGTGACCATGTGTGCAAAGATATTCAATATCAAATCCAAATGACTTATAGGCCTACTTACAACCCCTTTCCACTTTTAGAGGTTAGTTTCTATCTCAATTAGGGTTGTATAATCCAAATTAGCATAAAAATAGATAAATATTATTAAAATATGAATGAGTGTTGAATAATAATAGTAATGTTGAATAACTATTCAATATCCATGTACAAGTTTTTCATTTTTTACATAAGTTAGGGAAAAAAGATAAACAAAAGCTTGGCAAAGAAGCCTATGCCATACAAGCTAGTGATGCATAGTGTGAAACTATATTTTTTTGTGTTTATGGAAGTGATCAAAGTGGATTTCAAACATATTCACCTGTAATATTTATCATTAGATTTCAAATCAATCAAATGTTTATTTAATGAGTCGATTTTAAGAAGAAAAATAACATTGGTTTCTATGAAATGTTCAGCCTAAAATACTCACTGCTAGGCAAGAAAGATTCAATATTTATTGATGGTGATAATGTTATTGTCAAGTGTGACATTAAATATCTCATTAATTTAGAATTTTTGTAGAAAAAAAATATTATTGGGAATGCTTTTGTGTTGATATCCCTATGAAATATAAGACATTTTTGGGAAGACTTTGTCAAGTAATAGTTATCTAAGATACGATCCATCCTATGGACTTTACATTGCATGGCATGCGCCTATTAAAAACATGTCTTTTAGATGCATTTTGCATAGTAAGAATAGTTGTTTATCCTAGATGCACTTGGATTAGCTTGTTGTCCACAATTTATGTAAAATGTCTGCAATGGAGAAAGGTATATTTTATTTTGATTCAATATTTTGGTAATCCAAGTTAATTAAAATGATTATTAGCTAGATGAAAACAATGAAGGAATTGTAAAAAAAAAAATGTATTGAAAATGCATGAATATAAACAAGGAAATGACTACATGACACTATGTTGGATTTTACAATAGATTATAAATATGATTTAGTGTAATCATCATTGATTAGGTCAATAAATGATGTAATATTTTTAAAAATAGTCTCATAACCTTTAGGCCCATGCCTATAAACATTTTTGAGTAAGACAAGTTTCATGGTTCTATAAGATAGATTTGTGAGAATCATCCAGAATCAGATGTCCAAGATTAGTGACTATACAAAGAACACACACAACTATTGAAGCCAAAAATTATAAGAGAGCACAAAATAATACTAATTTTATTAAGGAAGAGAGGATTATTTATACAAAGCTTACAATATCATGTTGGCACACAACTAATCACAAAGGCTTAACAGGATCCTTGGCACAACAATAAATGGATTACAAGTTGAATAACCCACACTGCATACAAGAAAAATATCTCACTCCACATAATATACCCTAAATTCCTTGGAGGAGAGGTGCATAAATACGCTGGTTGAGTGCATGATGACTCACTAGACAACCTGAATGTGTGGGCTCTGCCATTATGAGTGGAGAGGGCAATGAGGGAATACTAGTGGGTTGGAGGCCTTAGTTATGCAATAACTAAGGGAACCAAATGGAATGGAGACCACATCCACCCACTATGTGATCCCATCTACTCATGTGTGCATGATGACATCATGATGATGTCATAAATCACCTAATAGACCTATTATACACCTAAGCAAGGTGAAGTACACATGTGTAGTAAATAACTACACTAACAAGATTTTATTGATTTTTTTGGCAAAGTAATAAATGTTGATTAGTTAAGTGCACTTGAAATGGAAAATAATGTCAGTTATGTAGTATTGAGGCATGAAACCAAGGAAAAAGCATTAAAGTAGGAAAATGAATAAACAAGAATAAAATCATCACTTATAATTGCAATATCATGATCAAATTTTTCATATTTGAAATAGAGGTTATATTGATCATTAATTTGATGTTTTCATGTAATAATTTAACCAAAATATCTAACTAAATATGCATTATTTGATTCTAAAGGCTCTTATATTTTTATATTGGGTGTGAGCTTGCGTTCTTTACAAATGGATGGAATACTTTATATCTCAACTTTTATAGTAGACACAATTTATTAATTAGTGTCACCTCTTTCATATTTTTATTTTCCTCTAAGTGATAAATCTATGGTACTCATAGCCGTGCTTGAAACCCAATATTGTGAGTTTTTTATAACGAAGTAATTGTTGATGTTAATTATAACTATAATTTGACCATTTTGATCAACAATATTGGCATGTCATATTTATACTTTGGTAAATGAAATGTTTTTTTTGTGCATAGGACCATAAAAAACCAATAAATCACCTTCAAACACTTGTGCATGTTTTCAAGTGCTTAGTTGAAGCATGGTAAATGGGACATGTGAGGCTAAGTTGATGCTAAATAGAAATATTAAATTTTTAATTAAAAACAAAAGGTATCAAAGAAAGAAAATAAAAACAAAGGTTTTTATTTTTTCTATTATTTATAATGAATTTGCATCTTGTTTAAAAAAAAAAAATACCACTTTGACATCTGGGTTTGTTTGTGTTTTACCCCTTGTTCATGACTAAATTTGGAAAGTAAAGATTATCGAATTTTTGAACAAGAAACAAAATATTACAAGAATATGCTTTTTTGAAGAAAAAGAAAGTATAGATATATGTTAAATGTTATTTTTATTGAATGATTAGTTATTTAAGGTGATTATTTTACATGAATAAAATTCAAGTATAATAGATTCTTCAGCTTGTGTTTGTTCACTATCAACCTTGTCAATATCCATGGGAAATGGGATTACAAATATTCACATAAAAAGAGTCTCATATGTAGCCTGTAGCTTTTAACAACCATAAAAAAAATATGAATATATATGTTATTATACATTAATAATCATAATAGGTTTATAGGACTGTATAAAAAGTAAGTTTCAAATAAGAGGTTATAAAAAGGAAGTATTAAAGACTAGACATATATTCACTATTAAAAAAGAAATTAATATAAATATATGCATTATTTTCCATTAATAACCATAAAATGTTTATGTAACTATGATAAAATTAAGTTTAAAATAAAAGTTTGTAAGAAGAAAGCATCAAAGACTAAACATATATTCACTATAATGACAGTGTCCCATGTTTTCCCAACATCATAACTTATCTAAGACATGGGTATTCTCATGAGGCATTAACACTAATTTAAAAAATACAATGAATGGATATCCAAATTGATCAATTAACCTTTTTAACCTTATCCATAATGTGTGTCAAAATAAATGAGTGAAAACATTACAATACAAGCCAATAGTTTTAAAAGAAAATAGTTTTGACTAGGTTTCCACGATAGTGAAAATAAAGAATCATATAAATACATATAAAATAATAAAAAATAGTGTATGGACATCCATCAAAAGATAAATAATCAAAAAATCTTCAATTATACCATTCTAATTATCTCTTAGAGGAGCTCACATTACGAACATGTCCAACCTAAGTGATAAAAATTTTCAACATAGTGAATATAGTTGTATGCAAAAAAGTATGTTATGAAAATGCATAGAAGATCGATTGAATTAGGCACCCCTATTTTTTACATTATCTACTATCACTAGATCTATATGAGTTCCACACATCCAAACATTTTGACATAATTCTTCATAAATTTGGGACATATTATAAAATTTAACATTGGGGAAATGGTAAAAGATGGTTTATTTAATATATTTATAGGAATTCAAAGACATTGTTAAAGTAAAATATACATAATAACATGGATAAAACCATGAAATATTTATCAAAGAAAGGGTGACATGAGAGGGAAATCTATAAGTAGCAAAGAAAAAAAATATAAACTCCCAAAACATCATGTATCTACGATAGACAAATCTACAAGCAAAATGAGAAAATTGTCCTTATTATGAGCATCAAAGAGATTCATGGATTTAATAAAACTAACCTTATCAAAAAAATCACACCTCTTGAATGCGTTGCTTATCTATCATAGTTCAAGTGAAAGATAAATAAAAATAATAATAAAGAAATCTACAGATCAATTTTTATTCATGTTATTATTGAGAAGAAATAAGAATGTAGGATAATCAATCCAATATGCATGTCTTTAAAATGTTCGATTATAGGATTGGCCATACTTTGAACATAATTTATTAATGTTTATTTTTAATAATTTGATTTTATTTTTTATATAGAATTAGAAATTATGACTCACCATGTGTTCATTGAGAAACTTTGCACTTTTGTTGTATTTATGCATATCAATATTTAAGTATCCATAACTAATCATTGGATTTTATGGAGATACATTTTTACATATTTGGTCAAGAGTGCACATGATATTATAATATTTTGCATTTGGAAAATTTTACAAATTTATTAATGTTAACAACATTCTATGAAGGAATATAGTTTCCAATAATGCATCAATAATCATATTTTAATACAATTTTTATAGATAAAATGGTATATGGTTTTTGGCACTTATCATAATCCCATGCACATGATATTTGAAAATGCAATGGACACTCGAGAGTACATCATTTTTCATGAGAAATGAAACGTCTTTATTTCAATAAAAGTATGTCAAACTACATGAGTCATGATCATAAATAATGTCCTCTATGTGGGATTGAAGGCTACATGTATTCATTGAAGAAATAAAAATGTATGAGGAATTATTTGTGGACAAAAAGTAAGTTTATATATACCATTGCGCTTCTGATTCAAGACATGGCATATCAGCTACAATATATTATTTGATTTTAATTTTTTCATTATCAATATATTCTTGACATGCAAAAGAGAACTATAAAAAAATCCATGTCTAGTCACTCTAAGAGGACTAAATTAAATTCCATCCATTGTAAGTCCTTGGTCTCTATGAATTGTATGTGCACAATCAAGCTTTATAGGAAACTATTTTTAGATCATTAAAGTAATTTTTTATAATTGTTTTTGCAAATGTCTAGCCACTCTAGTAATGGGTAACTAACATGGTTGAATGTGACTTGTGTACATATGAGCATATTTTATAATCTAATAGAGACCAACATTTAAATCACTAAATTTTATGGATGGGATATCAATTTTTAATGTTTATGTATAGGCTTTGAAATTTATGTCAAATCCATTCACTAAACCATCCTAGATATCATAGTTATTAACAAAGAGCTCAACCAAAATATCTTGTTTTAATATTATTTTGGCTGAAATTGTAATTTTACACATATAGCCACTTGTTTCATCATATGTTTTATCTTCTTCCTCAATTAAATTGATGACAATATATTTTCCAAGAGCAATTGCAAACATTTAAGTGTTGTGATTGTCAATTAAAAAAGACATGCAAATGCCTGGTCATTTGTTGGTGGTCAAAAACACTTTGTGTTTAGGTATGAGACATCAATCTCTATTTGATTCCCTATCTAAATTATATTAATAATTATTGTAAATTCATGATGTTTTTGTTACATATTTTCATTCAATTGGTAAAGTTTCACATCCCTTTCCAAAAATCATATGGAACTATTTGTTTTCAAAGACAATGAAGTTCTTAACAAGTTGTGCTATATAAAAGACACCATAAAATATCATGTCAATGTTTTAAAAGTAAGAAATTACAATGTGTCTTATTCCTCATAGTTGGTTTGAAATAAAATACAATAGCTATCCATCAACAATAAAAATGTCATCTATAAGGACAAGGTGCTATTTTTGATAGTATTTTGACAATGTGTCAATACATTTAACACTCAGTGAAATAATTTCATATTTGTCAAAAGGCAATAAAAAAGGTGAATAAAGTATTACACCATGCACATTATATGAAAACTTTAATGTGAATGATAAAATCAAACCTTTTGGTTTGAGGGGGTTTCTATTGATTGATTTGTTATAGATACGAATAAAATTTTCAATGATCAATTTGGCAGTGAAGGTTTTCCTTGTAACAACACCACATGTCAAAAAAAGGTACAATGGAATTGTAATGTTGTAATTTTTAAAATGTAATGGCTTTAACAATTATTTTTTTGTTTTTGTTTAACATTCTAATTTGTCCAAAATATGCTACATTGTATGTTATGAACATATGTTTACCAATTTCAAATGGTCTTATTTTTTTAATATGTTATCGAATTATGCAAAGGAAGATAAAGATATATATCGCATTTTTGAAATGACATTTTTAAAACTTTCTTAGGTTGAAAATATTATAACATTGGAGTGGATTTCATATTCTAAATCATCAATTGCATCTAGCATATCAACCCATTTTGGGTTTATGTCATAGGTGAATCTTGATTCATTTTTTGATATGGTTTTTTGATGGAATGTATATGCTTCTTGCCATGTTACAAAGCCATTTTTTAGGTTATATAAAGTTTCATAAAATGAAACATATAGAAGAATTATGTCTCTACAATAATTATGATTATTTAGTTGTTTATTTTAGATGAAATAGCATATGACATGTGGCTTCATCCTTTCTTGTGTTTTTTTCCCACTTTTGTTATGTAGAAGCAAATTCAACAAGGCAAATGTTTTGAATAGATGTTAGCTGTGTAATATTATATTCTATAATAGAATAACACATTTTTTTTTCAAAAAAATTAGGTTCTTGATATAGAAAAACAAGAATATTGAGAATGACTATGCATTATTTACAAGTGGAAGTATTTGTGAATATACATTTTCTTGAGTTATAAATCAATATAATAGTTATCAAAATATGAGCAACTCTTGTGTAGACATTTATTGAGAATTTAGTATCTAATTACCTAGTCTACTTATCATTTGAACAATATCAAGATGTAAGCCTAATGGTCTATGTGAACTTTTATAAATTATTTTATCATTAATCTATCAATTTTTTCATGTATGATCTGAAATAGTTTATTTTTGCATATGCATTGAGAAAAAATTGGGAATTGTATGCACCTAAAAAGTGAATGGTGTGTCATCCTAAAATAATGTCTGATGATGATGTATTGATTTCCCAATGAATGATTAGATCAAGGTTCTCTCTATCCACTTGGACCTATTTCATTAATATTCCTTTTTGGATCCCCAAAACTCATTTGTTTGGTCCATGTAGCCTTTAAAAAATCATTTTTTAAAACCTTCTATACAAGATAAAATTGTCACCCAGCATGACAAGACCACCACTCCTAGTTATAAAATCATCATCTATATTTTGGAACCACCATGGAGGTTTTTTAAACCATCATGGAAGTTTTATCCTAATAGATGGGTTTTATTTAAATTAGTGGAAGTTTTGTAATATAGATTGGTGGTTCTATTATAGGGACCAATGGCTGCGTAATCTCCCCTCCTTACCTCCACCCTTTTCTTCTTCTCCTTAGGTATAAGCTCATCATATATCATTCAAATTTTTGGATAAATTTAACTAGGAATAGCCAACCAAATAGAGTTTATATCATCACATGAGTCATTTAACCCAACCACCCTCATTTCTCTAGTCCTAATATCATTCAAAAGCTTCACCTCCTCATAATCTCAAAGACAAAAGGGTCTTGTAGCTCTGTTTTTGAAAAAATAGACATTATCAATGGGAACTGTAACATTATAAAGGTCTTTTCATTCCAAATCACATTCCACATAATAACCTATTAAACCCATATTCATATCCATAACCCATCCATTATGTCAGCTACTTTAGCTTGACCTCAAGGAGTTGAGTGCATAGTTTAGTATGCGTTATTCACATGTACACATGTATATGTATTTTATTTCCATAGTGGTTTAATTTATTTTTCAAAGCTATTTATCCATACTTGTGATGGTTTTTATTATTTTTTGCATATCATGCCCTAATTCTTCTAAGAATCACATAACCTCTTTTTACTTTTATAGTTTCTCCCACTTGTGCTTATAACTCACTAGTCTCAAAACTCTTAAGTTTCCTTGGTGGTATACATTAGTTTGAATGCCAATATAGTTTCCTAAACCATAAATTTTGAAAATACCACGTTCATGTGAGAAAGTTTCATATATAACACTTAGCATGAATGTAGAGTCTTGACCTCTCAATTTGCATTTGAAGCTTGGTTATCTTAGCTCTCTTAGCTTTCTATAGGAGGTCACCTCAGTTTACATGCCATTCAAGCTCCTGAAACATGATATATTATAATTAAAAAATCTGAATGGTCAAGTTTTAATTAAAATACTTGGCCCTGAAATGAAGTCTTGCTACACTTACGTTTGCCTAGCCATCTTGTTTGTTAGCTCTCTCAACTTCTTGTAGCTGATTTAGAGGGTCATTTTAGTTTCCATGACTATTGATAATATGAGACCTATCCCATCCTATCAACCGCGTTCTTGTGGCTAAGTTTCATTTTTTAATCTTTAAGTGGAAATGCATTTTTGAGGCACTTATCCCACTAATGGGGTCTCTAGTATAGGTGTTGTCTAGCTAGCTTGGGTATTTTGGTCCAATATAGGAGGTCATTTTAGTTTTCATGTCATTTTATACTCTATAACCTACTCCATCTTATCAACTAAGATTATGCAAGTCATTTTCATAATTTACACTTGATCATTTAGTAACTTCTGGATTCCCATATTGTACTTGTAGGATCTTGCTAGTCTTGGGAAAAAACTTATTGAGTTCTATGAATAGGTCTACTTGAGCCCATTATTCACTTTCCTTAACTAATCAGGTCTTTTAGTGTTTTTTCTATCCTTTTTTGAAAATTAATTAAGTTGTAGAACTAATCGGACTTCCAAATCCTAATTAGGTCTTGGAGATGTTCATCGATTCATCTCTTTGCTAATCAAACAAGTTTCCATGATTAGGTTGAGAATTTTGAAGTTACCACATTTAGTTCTAATAAAAGTTTTAAATTTTGATTAGGTCTTCACTGGATGGTGAGGAGGGTCCTTTGTTAATTGGGAAAATTTCCCCAACTAGGTCTTCATGTAGGTATTAGGCTACAACATAGTGTTATTTAGGGCTTTTGGTCTTGATTAGGTCTAAAAGCTTAAAGGGTGTCGAATGTAAAAGTAGGTAGGGTTCATATCCCCAAGTAGGTCTTGGTTGTTAATCAAGCATTTTTTGGGGTTTTCATCATTTATTATTTATAAGGGGTACGGTGATAATTGGGAATGGATCCCCGATTAGGTCATGGACCATCCCTCAATGTTTTTCTTTTGTAATCAAGGCTTGATACTTGATGGGGTCTTCAAGTTTCCTATGTTTAAGTTACAATGTAAATTAGGGTTTGAATCTTAATTACAATGAGAACCACTCCAACAATTATTTGGTTGTGTTGATTGGGGTTTCAAAGTTGATTAAAATGTGGCCACTCAGCAAAAAAACCTACAGTGTATTTCAAGGGTCTAAGATTGGATTAGGTCTTAGGACCCCTCTGACATACAAATTCAATTTTTCCTACCAAAGGCATCTTAATTCAAATTGGATAAAATGCCTAATTTGGTTTTGAGAATCATGCAAGTTGATCCTAGTTCTATTTGGATTTTAAAATCCTAATTAGAATTAGGATTTTAAAAAATCACCCTTCGAGTCAAAAAAGTGAGTGTCAATAGCAAAATAGAATCTTGGGGTCCATTTTTTCCCATCAAGCTACATAGACTGCTTATCACTTTAGGGGCATAAATTTCACCCCATAGGCCTATTTTAGAAACTATTTACATTGCCAAAAAGCTTTTTCTTTTGTGAAAATTTTAGTCCCACCAATTTTATCCAATTTGACTTGAGTCAAAAATTTATTTAAACTAAGTTTTGCACTTTCTTGACTTGAATAGGTCTACTAAGTGCCTTTTAGACCCCTTAATAGTCTTTTGGTAGTAACACGGTCCCCATTAACCTATTTTTAGAATTATCAAATTCGTTAGAAATTTGACTCTGATGCAGATGTCCTAGTGCCTGCAGTTTCCCAAAATTCTTTTTTTATATTAAAATTTTAAAGTTTTAAGTTTATAAGTTGCTTGTAAAATTTTTAATTACAAAAAGTAACTTGTTTTTTTAAAAATCTTTTTACATGCTAAAATAGAGCAAAAAGGCAAAGTGGTGGGAATGGAAAAGTGAATGAGCATTTGGGTGGGAAATCATTTGGTAGAAAGTTTATAAATAAGACTAACCTTGCCTATTATAAGGGTTGGATTTTTTGCTCCAAAACATTCAAAGTCAATCAACTATTTTTTTGTTTTCATAGTGTTAAATCCTATCCCCCTTTTATAACCCTACCGTTATGATGAATTTTTTTGAGAGATTAATTGTAATAAAATATAAATTTATATATCAAAATGATGAATGCTGATTAATATAATACTTGGATCAAATATTGTAACTTGTGCATGTATATGGTGGTTGTGGCAACTTTTTGCTTGTCTATTCTCCTTTGAAGCGTGTATTGGCTCTGAATGCAATTGTGTATATACTAGTTGGTTCCATATTTTATTTGTGGAGATATTATGATCATGATATCAATTTTTACACCATTATTATAGGATTTTATTTCCCTAATTCACTCTATTTTATCTTTTTATCAAATTGTTAAAACTAGGGTTTTATTTGATAACATTCTGTTATGCTCATATTATGTTGAATGTTTGTTTTATTTCATTATTACATATTATCATATTATTGAATCATTAATGTAAGGAAATTAACAAGTAAAGCTAACATTTTTAATTGTTTTTATTTAAAACCCTGAATTCATATTGGGGCAAATGTATGCATATACTTTGTTATTTTCAATTTCTGCTTGAAACCTAGTTGAATATAGCACATAGATGTAATTACTATTCAGTTTATTCAAGGATAAAACATCATCAAAATTTAGTTTTAAATTTCATACTGGTAATCAACTTGATTGGAACCATCACAACACACAACTGATTGAAGATCAATGCACCATAACCTAGTAGATATAGACCTTTGGGAGACCTGTCTCACAGGACTCCTTTTAGGAGAGGCTTAATGGGATTCATCATCCCCAAATAAAATTATTGGAATTAAAAGTCAAAATAAAATGAAAATAAGTTTTTCACTAGAAGGAGGGCCATCAATGCATAAAACTAAAATTTTTAACAAAAACCTAAACTTGAACACTTGAGAGCATTGCCCATGCTCATGTATTATGCAATCTAAACTGGAAATAAGATGAATATTCACTATATATAAGTCTATTAGGGATGAATTTGAATTTTTAGATCTTATTAAACATAAAAAACCAAGAGAAAACAAAGTAAAACACAAAATTAGACAAATCCACTCAGCTAATAGCTCTCCTATGACTATAGCTTCCTTAATCAATCTATTTGATAGCCCTTAAAAGCCACCAATGGTGGATAATTTTTCTTAGTTTTTTAGAGGTGGATGCCCTATGAATGCTATAGGGCTTGCCTGTGACCTACCTAAGAATCTTGATAATTTTTTCACAAAGTATATACCTAATGGGGTTCATATTATTGAAGACCACGTTTAATCATTCAAAGATGCTTTTATTCAAACTCAGGCTCAACTTGATGATGTTGCCTACTATTTATTCCCTTACTCTTTCAGAGAATTTGCTTATGATTGGTGCCTTGGATTCCCAAATGGGCTATCACCTCTTAGGCTGATTTAGAAATAATTTTTACCAATCACTTTAGACTACCCATTGATCCTGCTATCATGCACTATCACTTTGTTACTTCCCTTAGGGAACTAAATAAATTAATGAATGTCTTCAACACACATTTACATAAATTATACTAAATATTGAAAGACCCTTACATGTAGATAGAAGTGACTACCATCTAAACCTACTTGAGGGCTTTGGACTCAATGAATTCCATGTTTCTTAAGAGAACCCTAACACCACTTAAATCCTTGTCATTAGCCTACAATAAATCTATCAATATTGAGAAATAGATTGTGCCAAAAGGCTATGGAGTTGGTCTTTTGCCTTCATTGGGTCAACCTGGTGCTTATTATCAAATTCTAATGATTAACCAGTACATTCAACACAATACTCCATTGATGAATCTAATCCTAAGTGCCATGTATTCAAGCCTAAATATAGTGTATAACCCAATTATAATGAATTATATGCTAAATGGTCAACCTTATATGCCTCCAAATCTTGTAGTGTCATAATTAAGCAATCAATAACTTATTCCTATTATTTAAAACAATATTGCTACTATACCTAGCATGAGTGTTTATGCCACCTCTAGTCACAACAAATAGGTTATCCCATAATTTATAAATAAATATATTCCTATCAATAATTCTCATAACTAAACACATCTAATTTCTCTCATGTTTCTAAATGCTACTACACCTATGACTAACCCACAACCACAAATGAGAAATCAAAAAAATGCTAGCTTGAACCCTAAAGTAGAAAACTTGAAGTAAATTGTTCAAAGGTTGATGAAAAATATGGTAAATTTACCTATTAAAGTTCCTTAAAACACTCACCAAAACATGAGTAACCCCACACAAAACATGAACTTCAACTTTTAGAGAACCAATAGATAATGTAACACAAGACCCAATAATCGAGGAGTTGATGTAGGTGCATGTAGATAAGTAATTCAATTATTTCTATCTTGGGTATTAGGAGGTATAAGAGGTAAATTATAGTAAATAAGAATACTTATACAAGATTCACCTACTATTTTTAGGTTATTTTGAAGCAATTATAGGTTTTATACCAAAAGTATAAATTCAAAATTTTAAATTGTTGTAAAGGGTTTTGAAGATTTTGGGTATGTTTTAGAGGGACAAATATTTTTTAAAGGATAATAATGGTTAAAAAATGTATTTTAAATATTTTTAAGCCATCATCTAAGTTTAAACCTGTGTCAAATCTAGTCAAGGTATGTCTAAAGTAGAAAATGGCTAAACTAAGCATGCTTAATGAGTCATTACGTTGTTGAGATATATTTGGTTGAATAAAGAAAAATGAAATAAGTTTAGGAATTATATAACATAATTATAGGCCTATAATCATTAAATTATGACCCAATAAAATTAGTGAATAAAATATAAAGTTTGAAGTTGTAGGTTTGGAGAGGTTGTTGTTGGTGTGTGTAGTAGTTTGTAGAAGCCTGTGTAATAGTTTTGAAGACACATGTAAAGAAAGGAGTATTTAATTAAATTATATGATTTTTTTTTTAACTATAAAATATATGTATGTAAATTTACTTGTAAAATTTGAATCATACTCTAGTTTATAATGATTTTTATGAAGTTACAGGACTGTAAAACACATAATATGGTTTATGCAGCCAATAAAAGTATCTTAATTCACTTTTCATATTGGTTTAAAGTATCAAATTATATGGAAGGATATAAAATTGTGGGACATATCAATTTTAGGTTTTATACTTGAAAAACATTATATAAATGTCAAATTATTTATTTTTATGTGCTCTCAGCCTTTGCACAGGCCTGCTAGGGTTTTGAACATAAACATCATTATAAATTGAAATTTAACACTTAAAAACTCATGAAATAATGAGGATATATGCATGAAGATGTTGATAAGGTTTTTAAACTTATTTAAAATGTTTTGGAGTCTATAGAGTAAGTAAGATATTGACAAAATATAGTCAACAGGTCTATAGATGAGGGTTTTAGAAGGGTTTAAGAAGACTGAAAAGTACATAAATTTAAAATGAATGATTAAAATGAGATGAAAATTTTTAGGCATGTTTAATAGGATTTTTATGACCTTTAAAATTTTGTTTAAAGTTTTAGAGTCACCTAGTGAGAAATCTATTATAAAAATGCATAATTGAAGTCCTATTAAGAAAGTCAAAAACCCTATTTTAATAGTACAAAAATCTCAATATCTCAAAATCTAATCATGAAATGACCTAAAAATTTTAGATAGTTTTTAAAAGAATTTTTAATAATTAATTTTTTTTTCATAGTATTTTTTCCTCTTGAAATCAACTTGTATCAATTTTATAGTATGTAGGCCTAGTTTTTATGCCTAGAAAATCTTATTTTACATATCTTGCATTTCTTGGCTAAGATAAAAGGTATAGATGGATATTATAAGTTGGTATAAAATATAAATGAGTGTGTAAGGAAATTTTTATTATTATAAAAAAAATATTTATGAAAAATTGTGCAAAAATAATAAATAGACCTAGAAGAGAAGGCTACAAACTTATAAGTCAATTCAGTCTGTTAAAGGAGAAGAGGATTGGTATCAGAGCTCAAAAATTACTTGAGAAAAAGGATAAAAGATTTTTTGTTAGAGACCTAAATAAAAGAATATATCAGTGAAAATAGTTGGTATAAGTTGTATAACATAAGTTTGTGAAAATGACACTTAGAAGAAGAGGTGATAGAGGAGGTCAGAGAGGACATAAAAAAAATCAACATTATTAACATAGATGAGGAATCTACTAGAATGTTTAAATTAAATGGAGTTTTTTTAGAGAAGAGGGGTTTAATTATGTTAAATGAGTGATAGAGAAGAAGAACCAAGGAGACGATGTAGAACAAGAAAGATAAGAAATATTAGAGGAAAGACTCATAATGGCAGTCATGATAGTCATATCTAAACCTCCATTGGAAACTCATATGTAAGAAGGAAGTCTTAATATCAAGGATTTAATTGATTAGATTTTTTTCATATATAAGTATTTTGAGTATGAATAAATAACATCTGATAAAAAGGTTAAGTTTGTAGTTACCAAGTTGAAGGGCCATACTTCAATTTGGTGGGATGGAGTACAAGATGATAGATGGAGAGACAAGTAAAATATAAAGTGCTGGGATAAAATGGTAGACAAATTTAAATCTAAATTTATGACTAGATATTATCAAACATAATTATTCAAGAGTCTTCAAAATTTGAATTGGAATGAAATGATTGTGAAAGACTACATAAAGGAGTTTTCCAAATTGATAATCAAGGCAGGTTACATTGAAAAATATGTAAACAAGCTGTCAAGGTTTTGGCCTAAAATTCTATATCAAATATGAGATAAAATTTATATCTATAAGATAAATAAAATAATCCTACTAGTTGACCTTCAAAGCAAAAGAGAAGGTGACCAAAAAACAAAGTCTAAATTTAAGAACTAAAGGCAACAATTTCATAAGTACATGACAAGAAGATGATAAAAATTAGTTTCAAGTACATGAGGATGAAACAAGAAATTTTTATGGTCAAATTGAAAGTAAAAGGCTACTCACATATAAAAATAAAGTCATATTCAGAAGGTAGTGGAAATTTTTTTTGAGCAAATGTTTCAGATGCAACAAGTAGGAACATAAATCTTATGAGTGCCTTAATAATCCTTCTAAAATTCAAGGTAGTTATTAAATTATCCAAATTGATGAGGAGAGTACATGATCATGTAATGAACATGAAACAAGAGATTATTTAATATTGAACAAGGTACTTCTTGTTAGGTTGTGGAGCTAAAAGCTTCACTGATGCAGACATGGAGGAGGTCACTGGAGGAGGTTTCAGGAAGGTTGTTGAGTGTTACTGTTGCCAGCGTCGGTCAGGCCAACCGACGTTGGTAGGGAGGAGACAAGAAGGCAACCGACGTCGGTCAGATGTCGGCTGGCATCGGCACCCCCCAGGCAAACAGGGACCGACGTCGGTCACCTGTGTGGTTTGACTGCGAGTGTATTACGGGTAGTTAGCTAATGAACCAAATGTTTACATGTCAAGAGCCAATTTTAGACTCAAAGCTGTGGATCTAATTATTGTAATTAGGTGTCTAATTATTGTTTGGATGAGATATATATAATAGACTCATGGATTGTATTGTAAGTTGTTCTAGTTTGAGTTGAGCAAAGTTTGCTTCTTCTGTGTGTGAGGTGAGCAAGGGTGTTCCTCCTAGTTCCACAACAGTACCAAGGTGGGTGCTGGATTGGAGAATCAATAGGGTTCTTCATGTATGTATGATCTTGGTCATCAGGTGAGCATGGCTACTTTAGGAGATCTACATGGTAAGTAAGATCATTGATCTGCAGGTGTATGTGTGTGCAAGGTCAAGGTTCACAGGTGTGCAGAACTAGATTGATTTGTAGGTGTGCAAGATCAGAGAGGACAACAACACAATAGGGAGTAGAATTAGGTGGGATCTACTTGGAGTACAGTGGGTACTCAGATAGAGCAAAGAGGAAGGCAAGGAAGATCCTTCCATAAGTAAGGTCTATTGAGGTGCAGGTTGTTGCAGGTTCAACAGAGATCTACTTGAAGTACATTTGTGTACTTGTGGAGTGTGTGGAGCACTTGTGGTGTGCGTGGAGCACTGGAGAACTGGCAGTAGTGGATACTGGCTAGTTGGAGGTGAACACTAACTCTGTGTTTGAGTTGGGTGTTGGGACCTACGAGAGAGAGCTTTGAGGAGAGAATTACTATTCACTTGAGGTGTGGGAAGCCTCTGAAGATGTGGTGGAGAAGAAGTGGCATCTTCTTTATTGTATTCTTTTCTGTATGAGTATTAATACAAGTTGTGTATTGTCTCTCATATCATGTGTTATTTCTGAATTCTAGTTACTTGTTGATTCTGGTTATTTTCGCATATTAAGTTGCTTGTATTTGGTAATCAATTGTGTGCTTCCGGTTATATTCATCCCAACACTTCTTAAACCAAGTAAAGAGATCAAAGAACCAACACAAAGGAAAACTCTATTCAGAACCACTTGCAAGTCTAAAAGTAAGCATTGTAAAGTAATAATAAATAGTGCTAGTATTGATAATCTAGTATCTTTAGAGATGGTAGAAAATTTAATCTTGAAAAAATTAACAAAATCTTCTCCTTATAAGGTGTCATGGATCTAAAAGGAGCATCAAGTCTTGGTCAATGAATAATGCAGGGTTGAATTTCAAATTGGTAGTTATAAATATGAAGTCTTATGTGATGTCATGCCCATGTATGTCTGCCATGTATTATTGGGCATACCTTAGAAATTTTAAAAGAGGGAAATATATGATGGAATAAATAACAACTATGCATTTTAATTTGATGTAATAAGACACATTTTGACACCATTGAGGGATGAAGGTGCAATGATAGAAAATAATAATCAGGTGTTGATGATGAGTAATAAAAAGTTATTGCATTTATAATAGGTTAAGAAAAGAGAAGTGAATGAACGGATTAGAAAGCATCCTTGAAAATATAAAATAAATATCAACATGTAAATTAAGAGCAAGAGGTTGTCTTGAGAGACAACAAGAGATTCTTGTGTAAGGAGCCCAAATCTGATTTTGAAAAGAAAGACTATGGTGAGCAGTCTATAGAATAAAAAGTACTTATGAAGGAAGAAATGGAATTTTAAAGGAAGGAGGAGCTAAAATAAATGATTCAAGTATCAGCTCATGTACATGAGGAGAAGAACATGATAGTAGATAGACCATATATAGAATAAAGGAAAGAAAGACAAAATGATAAGAAGAAAACAAATTTCATGATGGGATGCAATTCTTACTCTTTAATGTAATTATTATTGATTTTTATCTTCATGGAAGTCATCTACATGGCTAAGAATAGGCCTCAAATTCATAATGAATAAATTTATTTCTTTAATATGTTTTCTTCATGTGCACGTGCAACAAAAGAAGATAATGAGAGATTGAAAATGAAAATTACAAATATGTATGAAGAAAGTATTTCAATCTTATAGGTGGTCCAACCAAAAAAAGGATACAAGTAAAGGGAGAGAGAAATGACAAGTTTTTGTGGAGATATAGTTACAACTTATCTAACTCAATCTTTTGGAGAAACTTTAGAGAAAATTAATTTCAAAACTCAAAATAAATGTATCAAAGGACAATTAGATATATGCACATTTGAATTCAATGCAGGATTATACCACTCACTATCCATTCTATGTAGACCATGGGATGAAAGAGTGCATGAAATAAGAGGATAAAGGAGTAATTTTTCATAGAAAAAAAACATATACAATAGAAACATCTATAGATGATGATGGAAAGTATATAATCAATTTTGAAGACTCATGAGCAGGAGCTCATGATAATTCTTTTGTTCCCTAGTAGTATGATGTAGGTGCATGTACATAATTAGTTTAATTATGTTTTTATTGGGTCCAAATATGTCTAATAAGTCAATTAAAATCCTTATATAGGCTTCACTTATTTTTCTAGGTCATTCAGACTCATTTCTAGGTTTCTTATAAAAGTAAAAATTAAAAAACAAATTGTCGTAAAGGGTTTTGACTACTTTGGGTATGTTGTAAAGGGATAGATATTTTTTATAAAGGTTTATAAGGGTTACAACACATATTTTAATTTTTTTTTAACCTTCATGTAATTTTAAACCTGTCTCAAATCCAATCAGGGTATGTCCAATGTAGAAAGGTGGCTAAACTAATCATGTTTGATGAGTCATTAAGTTGTTGAGAGATATTTGGTTGCATAAAAAAATGAAATAAGTTTAGGAATTATATAACATCATGATATTTAATGAAATGAGGATCCAATAAAAGGATAAAATAAAGGATAAAGTTTAAAGTTGTAGGTTTGGAGAGGTTATTGTTGGTGTGTGTATTAGTCTGCAAAAGCCTATGTAATAGTTTTAAAGATATATGTAAAGAAAGGATTATTTAGTTGAATTATATGAAATTGGTTTTAAATATATCATATATTTATGTAATTTTTCTTGTCCCTTTTGAATAGTATTCTATTTTATGATGATGTTTATGCAGTTGTAGAACTGTATAACATATAATAAGGTTTATGCAACCAAAAAAAGTATCTTAATTCAATTTTTAGATTTTTTCAAAGTATAAAATTTTATATAAGGATATATGATGGTGGTGAAAACTAATTAAAGGTTTTATACTTTAAAATTTTCTCTAATTTTCAAATTATTAATTTTTGTGTGCTCTCAGTCTCTTACAAGTCTGTTAGGGTTTTGAGCATAAAATTCATTATAACTTGAAATTTAACCCTTAAAAATTCATGAAAATTTGAGGATAGATGAATGGATAATTTTATGAGGTTTTAAAATTGATTTCAATTATTTTTTAGGTCTATAGAGGAATATATTGACAAAATACAATCAATAGGTCTGTAGGTGAGGGTTTTAAAAGGGTTTAAGAAGACTAAAAAGTACATAAATTTAAAATGAATGATTCAAATGAGATGAAACATTGTAGGCATGTTGAATACAATTTTTATGACCTTTAAAATTTTATTTTAAGGTTTTGTGGTAATTGGTTAGGAGTTTATTATCAAAACTTAGACTTGTAATTCTGTTAAGAAAGTTAAAAAACCTAATATCTCAAAAAAAATTGTTAGAATGACATAAAATTTTGTATAGAGTTTGGATAAAATGTTTGTGAAGTAATAAAATTGGTTTTATTATATTTTTAATTTTTTAAATAAATTTATACCAATTTTAAGTCAATATGCCTAGTTTTTATGCTTAGAAAACCCAATTTTGCATATCTTACATTTCTAAGCTAAGATAAAGGTATAAATGGATATGCTAAGTTATTATAACATATAAATGAGTATGTGAAGATATTTTTATGATTCCAAAATTTTTATTTGTGAAATATAGTGGAAAAAAATAAATAGACCTAAAAGAGAAGGCTACAAACTTGTAAGTCAAATCAATCTATTATAGGATAAGAGGATTATAAAGAACTCCTTACATCAATAGTGCACAGTCTATTTGAAAATGAAAACTAGAATAATAATAATTCCTCTAAATTAGTGCACCTATCTGATTTGGCATTACCCACTTGGTGTAATCTACACAACATGACCAATCATGTTGAAATCAATTATGCCCTGTTCACCCTAGACTCAAACATATTCTAAAGGAGATGGATAACTTAGAGATAGTGCCTACACATGATAATGACAACTCAAATCAAGGTAGATGAAACCTTTGAATAACTCTAGTTTTGGAAATCTACAAGTTTATGTTTGAGAGTGACAGTGAGCCTGAAGACAATTTGGATGAGGTCCATACATTTAAATAATTCTAAATGAGAAACAAATACCAGTTGAAGAGTAAGTTCTAATGTCTGTTGACTACATCTAATCTTATGAACAACACTCAAGTTATACATAATGAAAAATCAAGTAAAAACCTATTTCCACTTAAAGAACCTATCACATCTTATCAACCCAATAACAACTATAGACCCCAACAAAGTTTGTAACCATTAAAACCAAACAAACAAAGATATAACATTATAAATGAACTAAAACAAATTAAGATCACTATAAAAAAGTTTGACTTGCTCTAAATTTATAACCATAAAGGCATGTTATTGAAAGAATTATCTGCACTTAAAGAAAAGGAAGCCAATAGGATAGTCAATGCCCACATTGTAATTATAAATTGTTTGGTGGATTTAGGTACTTTAAATAATGTGATGTCATCTAAAATTTACCAACAATTGGGTTTAAATCCTATAAATTCAAAGAGAAAAGTTGTTTAGTTAGACAAATCAGAGGTGAAGGTTATTGGTGAGTTGAATCACATTCACATGTAGTTGGCATCTAATCCTAGGGTGTAATAATTTATTGACATTTAGGTAATGGATATACATGATGTTTATGATATGATATTGAGATGAAATTGGTTGAGAATATTTAATTACCACATGGTAACCATATTCTATCAATGTGACTCCCATGGTGAGGCATACCCAATCAAATCTAAGTCGAGTGTGAGCCAAAAATGACTCATATGATCATAGAGCACAAAAAAATGAATGGAATCTTGTTTAAAGAGACTAAAATCAGGGTATAAACACTTGAGAAATAAGTAAAAACTTATAAGAAACTCTCCATTGACATGTTGTTCATGCAGGAAAATTCAAAATTTGAGGGGTTAGATTAGCTAAGGATGATATCCTATTTGCACATGAGATACCTTTAGTACATAGTGTTGCCATAATGTATGAGGATGTGAAACAAGTTGATCCAAGTGAAAATAAAGGAATTAAAAGCTCTTTAGATGATAAAATGACCATTTTAGATAGCCCTATACCTAATTTTATCATTGAGCATCTAACCAAAAGGGCCTTATCATTTGAGAAATCAAATGTGTGCCCAATAGAGGTTGAGAAAACTAATGAAGAGGTCAATATGGAAGAATCACCTACTTAATAAAATCTTATGTACACATCTAAAAATCACTTATGGATTTTGAATTTTGATGGATCTAAGTCTAAGAGTAGGTGTGGTACCGATGTAGAGCTCATCAACCCATGATGGAAGTCATACTTATCTACATTTTACCTGCAATTTGAATGCATAGACAATGTGGTTAAATATGAGGCACTAGTTCATGATATCCAATTCATTCTAAGGAATAGATTCAAGAATATCAAGGTACTTGGTGACTTAAAACTAGTGGTCAAACAAGTAAGAAGCTAATATGCTTGTGTAGAGCTCATCAACCCATGATGGAAGTCATACTTATCTATGTTTTACCTATAATTTGAATGCATAGATAATGTGGCTAAATATGATGCACTAGTTCATGATCTCCAATTCATTCTAAGGAATAGAGTTAGGAATATCAAGGTACTTGGTGACTTAAAACTAGTGGTCAAACAAGTAAGAAGCTAGTATGCTTGTAATGACAAGTACTTATCCATATACTATAACTGGGTATGGAAATTGATAGAGTATTTTGATGTATTCAACATTCAAACATTGTATTGTATAATAAACTATATAGTAGATGCATTAACAAAAACTATGAGCACTCTAAAATCTATAGCTAACTCTAAGTTAAGAAGGATCTTGGTAGAATTAGTCTCTAATCCCTCCATTCTTGATAATATTAGAAAATTCTAGGTATTCAATGATGACCATCATATCATCAATTTCATAAAAAACATGGATGTATTTGATTCATATATTATTGATGAGGATGATAGAGAAGTGATTGAAATTGATGAGGCTGTGATAAATTTGAAAACCAAAAGTATACCTAAGGGCATGGTCTCTCTAGAGAAACTATTTGACATAAATTACCAAGGTGAAAAAGGAAAACCAACCCATACTAAAGGATGCAACACCAACATTGTAATCTAGGCAGTGCAAATGATTCAAAAAGTGTGCTTCTAGGAACAACATGTATAGAAAAGGAAAAATAAGGGCTGGTTCAAGACCTAAAGGAATTCAAAAAGGTTATAGCATGGAGATATCAGGACTTAAAAGTGTTCAACACTTTCATTCTCACACATACTATCCATCTTAAAATTGGAGTCAAACCATTCTATCAGAGGCAAATACTAATGAATCCATTATTAGAGCCATTAATATTCAAGGAATTATAGAAATTAACCTCAATAAGAATCATATTTCCTATCAAGAACTCCATGTGGGTGGCCAATTTGGTATCAGTTTGAAATAAAAGTGGAGATATAAGGCTTTGTGTGGATTTTTTAAACTTAAACAAAGTATCAAAAAAGGATAACTACCTATTTCCTTCACTCAATGAATTATTATATATAGTGAAAAAATCTCAAATGATGTCATTTCTTGACATGTACTCATACTATAATCAAGTAATGCTCAACTATGAGGACCAGATCAAGACAATGTTCAGAACAAAGTGGGATACATTTGCATATAAAAGGATGCCATTTGGCCTAATCAATGTGGGTTTTACATTCTAATGTGCCATGTATATTATATTAGGATTTTATCAATAAGTGAATTATCACATAGGCGATCTAACTATGTTTTCAAATAATCAGGAAGATCACATGAAATAATTAAGAGCAATATTACATAAGTGTAGAGATCATGGAATCTCATTGAACCTGAAGAAGTGTATATTTGGGGTCACATAGAGTAATTTACTGGGTCACATCATCTTAGAATGAGGAATTTCAATAGACCCAAATAGCAAAAGCATTTCTAAAAATTTCATTGCTTGCCAATAGAAAGGCTTTGAAGTCATTCTTTGACAAAATCAGCTTTATTAGGAAGTTCATTTCGGGCTTTGAAAAGATATTTTGATCGCTAAACAACATGATTAAAAAGGATATGCATATGGAATGTGTTAGGAATTAAATTAATTCAAACCAAATTTAATCCACCATAAAATCTTAATTTAAAACACATAAACCATATTTTAAATGTGTAAAATCAGATTTCACTATACACTACTTGCATCACGGAATCAATTCCTCAAATCACAGTAAATGAATGCTTAATGGATAAAAGTCAAAACCAGAAATGTATACCAGAAAAAATTTATGAGATAAGTATACTGTGATTCACCCAATGTGGAATACATCCACGAAGAAATTCCTCAATAAATTAATAACAAAGAACCTCTTACAGAGATTGAAAAATCTCCTCAATAATTCACACAAGAATGATCTAAATTGCTGATCCAAATCTAAAACCTATCAACAATAATCCATAGATGCTATGCCACACCTATACCTATAAATAATCAGACCACAAGCTGCTATACCACACCTTGTACCTGTAAAATAAACATCTCAGACAATGTCTTATCTCCAAAATCGCACCACCACCTGTATATAAAACAAGTATGGTATAAATCCATCCAAAAGGAAGAAACACACCATGCTTAGTCAAGATGGCCTTATCCACAAGGTAACATGCCATCCTTATCTAGTCATGCTTATCCACAATCCCTCCTAGAAAGAAACACACCATCCTTATCTCTCTCCTCCACCAAAGGCTTACACAATTTATGATGCAATGAGATAACAACCAACTCCTTGAAATAAAGAAGTCAATACCACTTCTAATAAACAAATAATTCCCTAAAACAAGGAAATCAATCCCACTTCCACAAAATAAAGAAGTTACATGGAAATTATTTAATTAACAATTAATTCCCTAAAACAAGGAAATCAATCCCACTTTCACAAAACAAGGAAGTCACATGGAAATTATTTAATTAACAATTAATTCCCTAAAAGAAGGAAATCAATCCCACTTCCAATAAACATGGAAATCAACATGGAAATTATTAAATAAGCATTTAATAATATTCCACTCACATGAGGAGTACATGAAAAATACACTCCCCAAATTTGTGGAGCTCTCTAAGCCCCCAAAATGTACCACCATGGTCATGTGATAGCCCCAAAGGGCTCCACACAAAACTTTATTAGGAAGTTCATTTTGGCCTTTGAAAAGATATTTTGACTACTAGACAACATGCTTAAAAAGGATGTGAATATAGAATGGATGATTGAATCACAAAGATTTTGCTCAGATTAAGATGACAATTGTAAACACACTAGTTCTTATCAATACCAACCATACACAACCCTTATACATCTATTCGTTCACTTCAAAACACTCAAGTGATGCTATCCTAACACATAAGAATGAAGTCAGAGATGAGAGAGAGACCTATCTCATTCATGAATTATTCAATCTAAAATGATGAACTAAGATATTCAATGATTGATAAAAAATATTTACTTAATCAAAGCAGTCAATAAGTTTAGACATTATATCTTATGCAACAAGGTATTTATCATTGTGTCTGACCCATCCATAAAGACCATGCTAATGCAAAATGAGTTGGGTGAATGAAGAGGCAAGTGGATGGCCATTCTCCAAGAGTTTGACCTATAGATCCAACCAATGAAGATTGTATGAGGTCAAATACTCAGTAAATCCATGGATTAAGTAGACCCATATATCATTTTCCAAAAATACATGGTAAAATATATCACAAATGATGATTGGTACCAAGATGTGGTCTACTATTTACTTAATAATGAATGTCCAATTCACTTGAAATATACTCAAAGAAGAGCCTTACACCTAAAAATCATCAACTTAATGATCAAATTAGGCATATTATACATAAATAATCATAAAGTCATATATCTAAGATGCCTGAACAAACAAGAAACTAAAGTACTCAATGATTTCCATGGGAAGTATGGAACTAGTCATGGTTCAAAGAGTCTAAAACTCATCAAATACTTAGGGTAGGTTATTATTGTCTACATGTTTGAAATATGCTCATGCTTACATCCAGACCTATCATACTTACCAAGTTACTACACATAAAGAATGTACCCATGCCATACAATTAAAACTAGTTATTGAGGTTTGACCATTCACAAAATGGGGACTGGACTTTATTAGAGTTATCAATGTTAATTATTTTATGGGACACAAGTTCATTCTTGTAAAAATTGACTAATATACCCATTGGACTAAAGTCCAAACATTTAAGAATAACATGACTAACATGGTAATCAACTTATTATAAGAGCATATAATCACCAAGTTTGGGATGCCTATCACTCTGGTATGTGATAATGGTCTTGATTTCTTTTATCTTTAATTTGATAAATGGGATTACTAAAATCAGGTGATCCTCAAGTTCTCTTCCAATTATAACCTGTAAGGTAACATGGTAGTTGAATCAACTAATAAGAACTTACTTGATTTAATTAATAAATCTTGGAAAAGAACCCTAGGGACTATCATAATGTTATGAAATTTACATTGTGATTTGATAATACTAGAATTAAGTCAATCTTAAGAACATCACTGTGTCATATTATCTACGACCAAGACCTAATCTTCCCAATGAACTTGAGAATCCCCATGTTATAGTTCATGAGAGATTAATTGGAGACTAATGATAAGATATAAGTTTACCTCCTTAACTTGATCCAATTAGAAGAAAAAAATGATGTAGCCCTGCTACACTTTAGTAAACACCAAGGAGTCACCAAGTATTGGTTCAAAAAATGATCCAAAGTGAAATCCTTCTCTATCTTAGGACAAGGCTCATGACAAAAAGGGACAACACAACAAGTTTGATTCCTTGTGGTTAGGTCCCTACCAAATCTCTAAAATCTTGGGTGAGAATGCATTCTGCCTAAGGTGTCTAACTAGTGAGAATTTTTCTTTACTTGTCAATGGATAATTTCTCAAAAAATATTTCATGACTTGATTTAGCTTGGTTGGTTCCTATAAATACTTTCTCTTTTTCTTTCTTGATTTCTTTCCTGATTTGTTGGTATTTTAGTTTACTTTTCTTACTTTCTCAATTTTTGTTCTTGGTCTGACCTTGTTATTTATCTCTTTTTGGTTTGGTCCATCTATTTTTCCTTGTAAGTTCTCTTATTGGCCCAAGAATGAAAAACAAAAGGCCTATAAGTAGGAAACACAAATGATAGTTTGGTGCATAAGTACTTTAATTAATTTGTAGTGTTAGATTCTATTTTTGAATTGATTTTAAAAGTTTGAACTATTGTATATGTTCTAAATTTATTTGTGTTGGGTTAAGTTTGGGTAAACTATTTGGTTGATGAAGACATTATCTCAAAACTAGGCACACAAATCATATCTTAATGGTTTTTGGGTTTACCTGGATGAATTTGATATAGTGAAGGTCTAGGATGAAAAATCTCTAATTATTCCTTTCGCTTACCATGGTGGTCCCAAATCTGAAATTGAGATGCTAAGAAAATAAAGTGAAAATAGAAAATAAGAAAAAAAAAATAGTTTTTAAGAAAACTCAATTTTTTATGATTTAGGCAACCTCTATGGGGGATACGAATTCCTAGATGATAGTAGTACAAGGCCTAGAGTGGGATCAGAGGTAAATCTATCAGGGCTATAGACACTTGGCTAGCAGCAAAATAATGTCCAAGCAAGCATTCTCAGGGCAGGATTCACTAGCCTAATGATTGGATTCATAGTATTTAGTTCTTGTAGTTTATAAAAAAGTGGTAATTTAACTCATTTCAACACAAAAGTTTAACGAGAATGTCTGATTTGATCTTTTATCCACTCCCATATTCTCCTCTCACAAATCCGTTCATGTTTCATGTTTACTCTCGATCAAAGATTTTGGGTTTATAGACAGTTATTATTGTTCTAAAATACTTATGAGTATTTTTTAGTTGAGTCACTATTTGTTGTTGCTTGAACAATATGCCCTAATTTTTCTAAGAATCAGGGAACATATTTTTTATTTTTTAGCCACTCCCACTTGCAATCATGACTCATTGGTCTCAACACTCTTAATTTTCATTAGTGGTATACCTTAGTTTACATGCCAAAATAGGTTTTGAAATAATCATTGTTGAAAAATCCATGTTCGTGTGGAAAAAAATCATGTATAACACTTAGGATGAAAGTGGAGTCTTGACCTCCCAATTTGCATTTGAAGACTGGTTCTCTTAACTCTCTTAGCTCTCTTATCCTACTCTAGGAGGTCACCTTGGTTTTTATTCCATTATATCTCCCAAATACTACTCCATTATAATGACCAAGTATGAATAGTAGAGTTTCAATTAAAACACTTGGCCTTGATATGGAGTCTTGTTGCTTTTATGTTTGCTTAGCCATCTTGCCTACTAGCTCTGTCAACTCCCTGTAATTGCTTTAGAGGGTTATTTTGGTTTTTGTGCTTATTATGCCTTTGATACCTATCCCATACTATCAACCACATTTATATAGATAAGTTTCATGGTTTACTCTTTGGGTAGAAACATGTTTTTAAGGTACTTATCCCACTTACGGGGTCTCTAGTACAAGTGTTCTCTAGATTGTCAAGTCTCTTAGTCTACTCTAAGGGTCATTTTGGTTTCCATATTATATAATCCTCTAAAACATACTCCATATTATTAACCAAGATCATGCAAGTCATTTTAATATTTTACACTTGGTCATTTGCAATTTTTAGATCCCTATATTATACTTGTAGAATCTTGACGGTCTCAAAAAAAACTTATTGAGTTCTCTAAATAGATCTGCCTGAGCCCATTGTTCACTCTTTACCTAATAGAGTATTTTGGTGTTATTTTTGACCTTTTTAAAAAATAATTCTAAGTCCCAAACCTAACCAGGATTCCAAAGCCCAATTAGGTCTTGGAGATGTTCATCGCTTTGTCCCTTTGCTAATTGGGTGAGTTTCCATGAATAGGTCAAGAGTTCTAAAGTTAATGCATTTAGTTCTAATCATATTTTAAAAATATAATTAGGTATTTATTGGATGGTGAGGGGGGGGTCCTATGTTAATAAATATTTTCCATAACTAGGTCTTCAAATAGGTCATAGGCTACAACATAGTATTGTTTGGGACTTTTGGTCTCGATTAGGTCTTGAAGCTTAGGGGGTGTAAAGCATCATGGTAGGCAGGTTTTGTATCCCCAAGTCAGCCTTGGTTTTTAATTGGGTCTTTTATTAGGGTTTTCATCATGTATTCCCAAAAAAAGGGTTGTGGTGGTAATTTTGGATGGATCCCTGATTAGGTCGAGGATCACCCCCTGACACTTTTCTTTGGTAATCATGGCCTAAGACATAATTAGCTATTTGGGTTTCCCACATTCAATTTATAATGTAAATTTGGATTTGAATCTTGATTATAATGAGAACCCCTCCACCATTTATTCAATTATGCTGATCATGATTTCAAATCCAATTATAATGTGGCCACTTATTAAAAACTATGTAGTGTATTTCAGGGGTCCAAGACCTAATTAGGTCTTGGGGCCCTTTTGACATGTAAATTCAAGTTTTACTAGCAAAGGCATCCTAATTCAAACCAAATAAAATGACCTGATTTGGTGTCAAGAACCGTGCAAGTTAATCCTAGTTTAATTTGAACTTCAGAACCCTAATTAGAACTAGGATTTTAGAAAATTGCCTATCGAGTCAAAAAAGTGCGTGTCAATAGAAAACTAGAATCTCAGAGTCCATTTTTCCCATCAAGATACTTGGATTGATTGTTTCTCTAGGGAATAAATTTCACCTCATACTCCCATTTTGGAAACCATTTTCACCACCAAAAATCTATTCCCACCATGAATATTTGGGTCCCACGAATCTTTCCCAATTTAACTCAAGTCAAATGTTACTCACAACTAGTTTTTGTACTTTCTTGACTTGAATAGGTCCAATAATTGCCTTTTTAGACCCCTTGATAGTTTTTTAGATGTAACATGGTTCTCATTAATCTATTTTTAAAATAATTAGAGTCATTGGAAAGTTAACTCTAATGTGGTCTCTAGGTGACTCTAGTTTTTAAAAATTATTCTTGTGCATTGATATTTTAAAGTTTTAATTTTATAATATTCTTTTGGAGCTTTTAATTGTACAAAGTAACTTATTTTTTATCTTTTGGTAGGCTATAATGGAGTGAAAATATAAAGTGGAAGGAATAGAAAAGTGAATGAGCATTTGGGTGGGAAATGAATTCTCTCTTTGTTCGACATTCTCCTTTTCCTATGAGTCTACCTGTCCTTGAAAATTTTCATCTAAAAATTCACAACCAAGAGATCATCTTTAATTTTGAGAGTGTTGACTTCCTATTACAACTTTTTGACTTGATCTTTGAGGGTATAGTGGTCTCTAAATAGCCACCTAATGAACATGTTTTTAAGGTTGATATCCTCACCCAAATTTTCATCCTTGATTTGATTTCTAAGAAATTACCCAAGTAGACCAAATTCTACATTTAGATTAGCTGAATTAGAAACTTCTAATAGGGAATCCAATTTCCCTTTTTTCTTGTCTTCTTCAAATAAAATTTTTGCCATGTTTCTCTTTCTTTTGAGGAGAAGATGTCAACTTTTATTTTAATAAGATGAAGGCCCTCCACTATCTCCTTGGTCCCATCCTCCTAAATTAACATGGGGTTATCATGCATAGAGACTTCATAGTTAAGATGTTCCTCTTCACGTAAGCTAGTTTCTCCTTAACCTATCTTTAATATACTTTCCCTCTAGGGTGGAATAGTATTTTCTTGTCTATATTTACTTTTTCTCAATTTTATTAAGAATATCAACATCCTTTTCTTCTTTTGAAACAAGGTTTACACTTTTCTCTATAGGATTTCTCTCTTTATTTCTAGGCTTAGGTCCTTCTTCCCTCAAGAAACACTATGGACCCTTTTCAATTATTTTTAAATATTTATAAATAAGAAAAATCATAGCTTGATGAAGAGGTTGTGATTTTGCCCCTTTTAACGTCTAATAAACAACTTCAGGGGAATTAAGAAGGTATAAAGGAATACCAATTGGTACATCATGTATGAAATAATTTAGAAATATGAAATGAGACAAATGAACTACCTTATGTCTACCCTCTAGGGTGATGTAAAACATAATATATTTACCCACCTCTCCTTATGGCTATGGTAAACTTCCCTGGTTGAACCCATTATGCAAGTAGGTGAGATTTTATCTTTATTGTATAAATTTCTTCTTCTCCTCTTGTTAATTTCTTCTGATCTTGAATATTTTGGTGACTTCCATCTTTAAACCTATGATGAGACTAATTAGGTCCTTTTTAATCTCAATTTTGACCCCATGGATTTTGATGAGCATGTTATTCCATCTAATCATGGACATCTCTAAAACATGTTCATCATACCCTTTTATGCATTGCATAAAGTTAGCTATACCTCCTTATTGTTGGATATTCCATAGCTCTTAATTTTTCTTGATGCTATCTAACATGATAGGCTTAATCCTATGAAGTTTTCCTCCAATTATTTTGATCTTGGGAAGAATATGGTTTCTTGCAATGAAGTTGTAAAAATGAGATTTTTCTATGCCTTTATTTTTTCACTCAATCTTGGAATCCTCATAGATTTGATACGTGCTATCATTATAATGAGATGGAAAGGGTTTCAGGTGTAAGATATACAATTTGACTTTAGATTTGTCATATCATGATTACCATAAATATAATCATGATATAATTTTGAATGTTAGTACTTTCTCTATTGATATTCCTCATGGTTAAGTCATTGAATTATAAGGTAGGATTATACTTCCATCCTTTGACATATGGTTATAGGTAAGTCCTCCTTGTTGGTCCATTTATTTATTCTAGAAGAATTAACCCCTTAATTTATAAACCAATCAGTATATTGGTTACCTTCCCATATGAATACTGAAAGGTGATTTCTTAAAAGGATTCAGATAAGAATAAAGCTTCCTCCATGATTTCCTTGATGCTCCATCCTATCATATTTTTCTTGGATAAAATGTTGATGAAATTTAAAGAATTGTCTTCTACTACAAGCTTTATGATCCCTAATTCTTTAGATAACCTTATTCACCATAGGGTTGCTAGAGATTATACCCAATGATTTATTTGAACTCCCATCCCACTTGCATACACAACAATAAAACATCTTCTCTCATCCCTTAGGATTCCTCCTCCCATTGAATCCCTTAGGTTTTCCTTTAAATCTCTATCTAAGTTAAGTTTCACCCAACCAAGAGTTTGGGTTCTCCATTTAGTGTTTTTTATAGATCCTATTCTTGGATCATTACCCAACCCATTTTGAACCTCTATCTTCTAGTTAATTATTATCTTGGTTTCCTCCTCAAAAATTCTACTAGGCTTTGAAGGTGGAATAAAATTAAAGTTTTCCTTGTTTATTTCAAGGATCATATCCCTTACCTTTTTTCTTGAGAGTTTCTTATCTCTAAACACTCTGTTGTCCTTTTCTTCTAAATACCCCAGATGACATGGGGTAAAGGTAGATACTAGATAGAAATGATTTAGTCATTGACAAAGGGAGAGAAGGTCAATATCCACCAAAGATATATAACTAATAGTGGATGTACCCAATTAATTTTAAATCTATCTAATACCTTGCTCCAGATTTTGTAAATAAAAGGGTAAAGAATGAATATATAATTTCTAGTTTCATTATCTTGCTCACAAAGCAAACATCTATTCACAATGACCATACCTATTTTTATTAAATTATCAATGGTTAATATTTTGTCGTATACAGATAACCACAAGAACAAATTTATCTTTGGGGTAAGGTTTTTACTCCAAATTTATTACCAAGGAACCAAATCTCTTGGAATAGAGGAAATTAGAATATAACCAAACTTCACACTATAGGTTCCATCAAAGGATTTAGTCCAAATTACTTCATCATATTATGCTAAATTGGAACTATGAAAATTTTGAAGCATGTTGTTTAGACTATTGAGAACAACCAAATCTTCCCCTTCTAGAGAGATGTTAGAAATCTATCTCTAATGTTTGCTTTCCTTAGTATTTTGGATGTAGTCTTTAACCATACAACCTTGAGATACTTAGATGGTATGCATAATTTAATTTCATGATTCCATAAAAATAATATGTTTATATAACATCCATGTGTCCTCCCATTATATCACTCTTTATCTATTGCCTATCTTACACTTATAGCCATTTATGATGTTCTTTTTTGTGGTGATGAGAAAATTTCAAAAGATGGAACCTCTCAGGAATTGATATTCTTCTAGGAAACATAAATATTTTCTAGAGTTCATTTATTTTTCCTATAGAATTCTACCCCAATGAGTGGGATATGTGTTGAATCTCCAAGCTATTATTATTATTATTATTATTATTATTAAGGCATTATTCATCCTTAGTTTTTTTAATCCTAAACTTCCATTGCATTTTGAGATGCACACTCTTTCCCATTCCACCAGAGGGAGCTTGTTTTTCTCTTCCATTCCCATCTATAGGAATATCCTTTGAAGTTTTTCCATAGTTTCCACTATCATCTTAGGCAATTTGAATAAAGATAAAAAATAGAATGGAAAACTTTGCAAGGTACTCTTTATGAGCTGTAGCTTACCTACCTAGGATAGAATAGATCCTTTTCATCCTGATAACTTCTTATAAAATATTCCCAATAATGGATTCCATACTGGGGGTAAATTGCTAGAGTAAAGAGGCATTCCTAGATGGTTGGTAACTCCTTTATTTGACACCCCATAATGGATTCAATCCTGTTCTATCTTAATATAAGAGTGTTGAAAAAATACAGTGATCTTTTTTCAAAGTTATTTTTTTGGTTGGAAGCACTTCCATAAGTATAAATGACATTTTTTATTTATCTTTATTTTTGCACTGAAGAATCGACCATAATTATCATTTCATCAAAAAATTGTTGATACAAAGAGGGGTCCATATTCCTAGCTAATTGAAATCCTTTTAAATATTCATTAGATAGATTAGTTGAAAACAACCTGCTTAGAGATTCAAACATTATAATTAATAGAAATGGGGATAAAGGATGACCTTGTATTATGAATCTTTTGCTAGTAAAGTACCCTACAGGAACCCTATTACTGAGGATACAAAACCTAACAAAATAAATGCAATTGCCTATGAGCTATCTAAAATTATCTTGGAAAACAAATTGTCTTATCACTTTATCCTAAAACCTCCAGTCCACCCTTTCAAAAGCTTTATTCATGTCAAGCTTAAGGACCATACCTGCTTGCTTACGCTTTACCATGGAGTAAAAGGTATCATGAGCCACTATTATGTTATCTTGTATATGTCTTCAAGGAACAAACCTCCTTGGTGAATACTGATTATTTTCTCCATGATAGGTTGTAATCTTAGAGAAATAATTTTGGTAAAGATTTTATAAAAAATGTTTCAAAGATTGATGGGGTGAAAATATGAGAGGTTTGAAGATCCTTTTTTATTTGGAATTATATCAATGAAATTATTGTTGAATTATTTTAGAAGCTATCTGGAAGATATGAATTCATTTTCAGCCATTATTAAATCATCATTGAGAATTTCCTAAAATATTTGAAAGAAAGTTATTGGATACCTGTCAGGTCTTGGGGCTTTGTCCTTATTTAATATGAAAATTATTGAGTTTGCTTCTATGACTATAACACATGACATCAAAACATTTTTATCCTCCATTAAAACTAGCTCTGAAATAACATATAAGGTTTCATGTTCTGATCTTACATTAGCTTTGGGATTTTATTTAAATAAATCTTTGAAGAAGTTAACACCTTCTTCCTTGATATCATCCCTTTTTGAACATAATTCCTCGCTATTACTTATGAGTTCCTTGATGAAGTTATGACATTTGTGCTTCAAAGTGGTGAGATTGAAGAATTTGGTATTCTTATCACCCTTTTTTAACCATATGGCTCTGGATTTATACCTCCAAAATATTTCTTCTTTAGATGCTAGAGAGTGATATTGACAAAGAAAATATTTCTCTTTCAAGTTATTCTACTCATCCAATCCATGTACCAATACATTAGCTTCCATATTATAAAGTTCTTCATTTAGACCCTTCTTTTGAGAAATAATGTTTTTAAAAAACTCTTTATTCCAAACTATGATATTTATTTTGACATTTTTCATTTTTTTATTAATCTATACATGGCTAATCCATGCACCTCAATAACCCACCATTCAAAAATTTCATCATGAATATACGAGTGCTTGAAACACATATGTTCCATTCTAAAATGAGCATGCTCTTTCCTAGAATTATCCTCTATAGCCAATTGTAATGGATTGTGGTCTTATCCTATCCTAGGGAGAGGGCTTAAGAAGAAATATTTTAAAATAATCCACTCTAAAGAGACCAAAATCCTATTTAATCTTACTTGGATGAGATTTTCCTCTAATCATCTATTTAACCAAGTGAATGGGGTTCTTCTCAAGTTTATATCTAATAAATTATAGTCAAAAATAAAAGTGGATAAACCTTTCATGTTGTGATCTAGGAATTTGACTCAAGAGAGGATGGTTAGTATCATGTTAGTTTCAAAATGAAAACAAAATGAAAGAAAAACACTAACTAGCATAACATCTATAGGCCTAGACACTAGGGAGAGCTTAGTTAACAAACATGAATAAAACACACAACTAAAATGCAAAAGAAACCCTATTTTACCTTCCTTGGATGCTCCAAAATGCTTGTTGTAGTGGCTTGCTCAGTTTGTGCTCATGAAGTCCTCATCAATGGAAGCTTGGATACCTCCATCTCTCCTTGCCACCTTTGGCTTGTGGCTTGGCTTGGATTGTAATCAATTTGGCATGGTAACACTAGTTTCATGAAGTTTTTGGAACCAATCCTGCATTATAAATTTGCACAAATTAAGCTTAGAAATGATGTGGTAAGGCCTCCTATTTATAGATTTTTGAGATTGATCAGAATCAACTTGAACCATCCATCTTAGGATTGAGATGTGTGGCTAAGGATTAATATAATTTTTCAATTAAAATTGATAAATAAGCTCATTAATATTTGGGATAGAGGAGCAATTAAGAGGCATGGAGGGCTTTGATGAGGCATGGGAGGCATGATTCTTGATATTTGTGGCATTTATGGTGTAGCGATGTCTTCCCAAGAAATGAGGTCACCTGATGATGCAGATATTCAATATTCATTTCAAAAAAAAAAATCAACAATTTTCCATGCATTTCTTGATTAGGCTCTAATTTGGTTTAATTATCTCTTAAGCATGATTAAGCACTTTGTGCAAAAATTACTCAAATTGATCAGAATGCCTTGTTATTGGTCTAAAATTTAACTAGATTAGAATTAGGAGTCAATGTTAGATGCATTGGAATCATATTCCCTTTTAGGATGTTACCAACAACAAATAATGAAGGCACATGTCTTGTGTAAGATATTTGATAGGGAAGATCAATCCAGAGCACCCAGGTGCAAATTTGGCATTTTGACTTGAAATGATCTGATCAAAGTTAGCTGGCCCATAAATTGCATTGCCCTATTTAGGGATACCTTGGCCAAAATTGGCACTTGAATATGTCATTTTCACATATTTTAATGTGCTTTAGTGTTTTTAGGCCAAATTGTACATTTTGGTGAAAATTGGCCAAAATCCTGATTGGAGGTCATTGGTGGCCAGATTTAGGTGTCTACACATGTTATTAGAAAATGTCTAGTTACCCCCTCTTTTTTCCTTCAGTGTAAGAGTCATGTTAAAATATACTACTAACATCCATAGCAATCTTTGAAATTAGGTCTGAATATCAAGAGATCCTCCCACAATATTTTTTGACCATTAGCAAAGTTTGGCACATAAATATTTGAGAGAATCCATACTATCCCATCTTCCTTATTAGTGAACAACATATCCAAATGGCATCTATAATTATTCACCACATTGCCTGTTAGATATTTTTTATTCTAGAAGGTGGCTAAACCTTCATATAAACTTAAAGAACTAAAATATGTAACTTCTACTTTCTTCCAAATATTTGAGTTTTTTCATCAAAAACATTTTCATCTATTTTTATTTCTTGAATGGCTAAGATTAATGAATTATGACTCTTTCTAAAATACATAAATACTATAGGTTTGTTACTCCCCTTTAAACCTCTGATGTTCCATGAGATGACCTTCATGGATTTTTATTATGTTGGGATTTTACCCCTTTGAATGGTAGAGTTGATTAGGAATTATCTGCTACTTCTCGTTCTGTGACCCTTATTTGAGCCTCTTTTTTAGAGGTCCTACCTAGTTTTCATGGAGAACCTATTGCTTCTACTCTTTCCCCCCTTCTTGTAGACATTTCTAGAGTTAAAGATAATTTATATTTAATTTTTAAATGAGAATAATTCACTTCCTATTTTTTGAAATTCTAAGAATGGATTATCATTTATATTCCCTTATGAAGAGCCTGGTTGACTAGCTCTACCCCTTCTATAGTTGTACTAGTGTCTATGATCAAGCAAGGAATAACATTTATGTTTGTGCTTGCTACTTCACCTTCTAAAAAGAGACAATAAAATTTATTGAGGCTTATGGGGGGAAGATAAAGACTTACTTGATATATTAAAGGAGTTTTACCTTATGCAATAACCTCTGTAAATCCCCAATCTTGACTCTAAGCATCCTGGATATCTATTGAACCATTTTGATAGTTTGGGGATTCAATCAAGATTTCACCCTTACCAACTTTGATTAGATTGATCTATGTATTCTAGTTCTTTCTCTATCGATTCTATCAACTTTGTCCCCTTATCTAAATCTTCTGTTGGTTTTTGATTAGATCCTTCTTCACTCAAGTTCTTACCCACTTATTTTTCCATTTCTTCTAAAAAGTGATCCTTTTAGATTACCAAACAGTGTTCAATATTAGGGGTACTCCCTCTTATTTTTTGAGATATATTATAATTTTATATGTCTCTACCATTTTCTTCAGTATTGAGCTGATCTTTCTTCCTCCAGGTCTAATTAGCCCTTCTATCTATGTGTAAACTCTTTTTCCTAGGATCTTGAGGCCATAATCTAGGATCATGTCCTAGCTTGTTACATTTAGAGCAAAGCATAACTAAATGTTCATATTCAATGATTTTATTCCATTCCCATGTTGTTCTATGAAGACAAACACATTTTGGAAGATATTTATTAAAAAAACAATAACATAAAACTGGCATGTGCAAATCTAGTTATTACTTTTGTCATTGGATTGAATGCTATCATATATCTGAAGGTCTTAGCTATGCTAATGAAAAGGTCTTCATTCCAATACTCCAATGGTAGACTTGGATCATTTTATTAAAATTTGGGCATATATATGGTGGTTATGGCTACTTTTTTACTTGTATATTCTCCTCTAAATCTTGCATTAGATTTGAATGTAATTATGTATATACTAGTTGGTTTAGTGGCCAATTTGTGGAGCTATTGTGATCGTGATATTGAGTTTTATCCCATTATTGTAGACTTTTCTTTCCCCTCTTCTATCTCTTTTATATTTTTTTATTATATTTTTAAAACTAGGGTTTCATTTGATAACATTATATTATGCTTGTATTATCTTGAATGCTTATTTTATTCCATTCTTATAGTATTACCACATTGTTGAATGATTAATGTAATGGAATAAATAACTAAATTTAGTATTTTTAACTATTTTTATTTAAAAACACAACTTTGTATTTTGACAAATGTATGTATATACTTTATTGTTTTCACTTTCTTCTTGAAACCAATTGAGTAAAACACATACCATCTAGTTTATTCAAGGATATAACACTGTCAAAATTTAGTTTTAAGTTTCACACCATCAGACCCCTTGATTGGAATTGTCATAATGCATAACTGAGTTAAGATTAGTGCATCATGACTTGGTGTGTGTGTGTGTGTGTGTATATATATATATGAGATACCTACATCGTAGGACTCATTTTAGGGGAGGATTAATTGGATTTACTACCCTTAAAGCCCAATGTTGGCATTATCATGTCAAATGACTCGTCAATAGTTTCTTCTACAAAAAGTTATTTTAGCATCATTTGGATTCCATGTATGTATGTTGTTTCATCCATGTTTAGTTCATTTATAAATATGTCAAAGGAAATAGAATTTTCATATCCCTTTTTTATATAATCAATAAAATATACTTTGAATTTTCTACAATAAGTACGCCATTATCTTTATACGGTTCAAGCATTTTTGTATGTTTTATTGGTGGTGGAGGAAAATTATATTTTCAATTTTTATTTTTTGTCTTATTTTAGTTTTTTATGGTGATTTTCATGCAATTTTATTACATTTTGAGAAAAGTGTTTAATATTTAAAGTTAAGTACCTATGGACAAAGAATTTAATGACTAAATTTTCACTATTCCATAGATTGGAACATCTTTTTTCCATATTAAATAATGAATATGGGCATTACCTCTATTTTGAAACTTAATAACCCAAAATAAGTCAATAATATCTCTAAAAAATTATTTTTCTTGAAAAATAAGTTGTTTTAACACATTTAATTTATGTTTATAATAGTGAGTGAAAGTGATTTGACCATTTTTAATAGGAAATTATCATTCTTGAGATCTAGATTGCATCTTTCCCTCTGATAATGATTGCTTATGTTATTCATATCGTTATGTCAAAGAAATTGAAAAAGGCATCTAAAAATGCTATGCACTTGAAAAACTAGCACAAAAGGTTAGAAACCTAATTGGTGTATCATGTCAAAGACATTTTTATTGATTTGTTTCAAGTAGTCTCGTAGATGCATTTTTTATTGTTATCCATGTATCCAATATCAAATCATAATAGTTATTGTAAATTTGTTTTTTATTTGATATATTTTGAAAATAGTTATGTTTTAATTACAAGGTTCACTAAATAACAAGGTGGGAGATTCCATTTCCTTTGAAAATGCCTTGGAAAATGTCAAAGTGGTCATTGCCCTTCAATTGAAGAAATTTTTATTATATATTTTTGGAGGTCATGAATGAATGTTAGTTTTATAAATTCATGAATCAAAGTGTCATTAGTATCCTTGTCATCAATGGCTTCATTTATAGGACTATATAGTATCAAGTGGAGTTTCAACCTCTTGAGTCTCATTATACTCAGTATAGAGAAGATAGTCCTAATCCTGATTTAACTGCATATTTTGCATGTGATAAAAAATTATTTTGTATAATTTTTTTAAAGCTTTCATGGTGAGATTTTCAAGTACATTTCCTTGTTTGAAATGGTATTTATATTGCAACATATGTTTCAGCTCAACAAAAATAGTTTTTATTTATACTATACATCATGATAATGCACTTTATTTTACATCAACATTATTGGGACATTAAATATTTCTCCTTTCAATATAAATTATGGTTTCTTGTATGAATGGTGTTTGATTTTTAAAAATGTCAATTTTAGTGAAACTAGCATCTCTTCAAGATCAGTCAAAATAGCCACGGATGGCCATAAAGGATTCAAGTTAATATCTCAGGAGATGCAAATTTTGTAACATTTAATTTTTCAAATACCTATAATAAGAATGGCATATTTTTTAAATTTGTTACTATATCATTATCAACTAGTTTTAATTAAGTTTCCTTCTCTTTAAATACAATATATATCATATTGAACTTGAAAAGTAGATTTTTATGAATAAGGAAATTATGTATTGGTTTGTCTTTTGTTTTTGATAAAATTTTAGATACAACATTCAAAATTCACTTTGATCTCTTTATTATTTCTTTTTGAATTTTTTAGTAATCAAAGGGAATGTGTGATGGGTTTTCTTGAGGTGTAGTCTTGTTCCATAAAAATCATACAATTATGTTAATATGATATTTTTATTGCCATGCCTTCTATTTGATGTTTGGTTTGTTTACAAAGTGAATTGATCTGGATTTAGGTGGTTGTTTGTCATGCCTTGAATATTCTAGATGTCACAGGGATTTATGAAAGGTTTTTATTGATATTCTTTCTTGTTCATCCATAGTGTCAAAAAGAGGTATAGGTGATTTTTTTATTCCAAAGCTTCATAATAAATATGTCATGTGCCTAATATCAAGTGTATAAGATTATATTTAGATTGGATTTCTTGTTGTCTAGAATATACTATGATAATACACATTGGTTGAGATTTCCATAGCTAAACGTTAATTTATTATAGGTAGAATTTATAACCTTGGATTGAACTTGTCTAGAATGACATGGCCATGTTAATAACATATCCTTTCCAAGTTTCTATATTTGTCATGTTTATTCTAACGTCAATATTAATATTTTTTTCAAACAAAATAATGACTTGTTATTTTAAGAAAAATGTGCATTGTTAAAATATTGTGCTGCATAATGCCGAAGACATTGGGCATAAAATTATTCATCACATAGTTGGAAAATATAATTGAATAATTTTTCACCAAATTTTCCATTGTTACTTGCAACTCTACACAGGCCTCTTGTTTTTAGGTCATGTAAAATAAGGCTTCAATGAGATTCAAGGGCTATGTAAGGATGTGATAGTTGAACATGTCTAATCATAATATTTTATAAGGCATGTTTTTTTCCAATACAATAGTTCATACTAACCACACAAATGATTTTTATCATTAAAAAAAACATTCTAGAAGTGCGTGGGATTATTTTTTGAATTGAAGATAATTATTCACCCTTGTCACTAACCAAAACCATATTGATATCTTCAAAAATTTAAACAACCATTGTGTGAAAAAACATTCACCCAAAAAGTGAAATTCATTTTCATTGACACAGAACCTACATAAAATATAATTTTCCAAAAATATATTTTAGTGTCATGAATCCTATAAAAAATGTAAAGCATATCAAGATATAATTATAATTACAAAAAAACAAATGGATCATGATTCCACCTATGCAAGTAATTTGAGAAATGCTCAATTATTTCATTTCTAATTTCAATAGAATTGTATAAAAAATACAACACAACAATAAATGTAATAAACAAATAATTACATGTAATGTACTTGAACACACACTCTTTACAAAAATGAAGCTGGATTGGTACACTATCAATGCCTTTTCATGGTCTATACTTCACTACATTTATAGGGTGATGACAAATATATTTTTTTAATTTTCTAGATAAATTTTTATATGGAATTTTTATAATTGATGGAAAACATGCAAAATGAAAGGGGAAAAAGATAGACAATATGAACAATATAAACACTCTATGAACCCATGGCCCCATAATTATTTCCACGTGTTTTCATATGATATTACACCAGATATCACCATTATCACATAGCCAAAATACACTAAAAATGAAGATATTTAGGTCTATACAAACATAAAATATTATTTTACAACTTTATGGCCTCTATGACATCAAGGCCATTAGATTATGACAAGTGTGTGGTCAAGATTCTCATCTATATTAACGTAGATGATGCAGAGGATAAACCAAATGATCATATTATGGATGCAAACATGAACGTATACACCTTACCTCTACCAAACCCAACACTAATTTGATTTTACTAATCTTTTTGATATTTAAAACTCTTTATTATCCGTTGATTCTTCTTCTTGATCACTTAGTACACTTGTATCTACTAGGCTTTCAATCCCCTTCTTGAGTCTCCAAACCTCTCTCCCTTCTTGAAGCTACTTATAATTTATATATGCACTATCCTCTCATCACCTTCATGTCATTGTCCTTTTTTTACATATCTGATTTCTTCAATCTTTCCCAATCTTCTCACTTCAAGCTTGTTTCTCATACTTGGTTCATAGGCCTATAGGAGTCAATTCTAATTCTCAACTCCTCCAATTCACTCTAGTGTATTATAACCTATTATCTAGTCATCTACAAATCCATTATTACATACTACCATTCCAAACTATCTCCAAACTTCAAATTTCCACTAATCCCTTCTTCCTTTCTTGTCACCTTTCTCCTAGTAGTTCTAGTCTCTCTTCTAGTAGCCTTTTGTCCACTATTTTCAATTGTACAAACAAATGGAGTTTGATATTAAGAAACTAAACTTATTTTCAGATACCCTCTATTGAGTTCTTACTTTCCAATAATTTTCTTATTTTAACTCATAGGATAGACCTCCCAACTTGCCCTCTTTTTTCTCTAATTAGGTCTATTAGGCTTATACATACACTCAGTACCAGAATACGTGTGAAAAATGTATTGTACCAATCCAAAACACTCAAAATATTCTAAATCATTACAAGATACAATAGATTACAAATTTTTAAGGAATTATAATATTGGATTCTTGAGATATTCAAATTTCTAAGTGGAAACCCTAGCTAGTTATAGACAGACTAGTACAGACCAGAAAACCAACAAAAAGGCTTTATTTTGAATTATAATGACTTATAAAAGGATATGATGATTATTTACACTCTTTCCTAGTGTGACTCATCATATCCAACAACAAAATCACCTTGGCCAACTCTTAAAATCTCCTAAAATATTTTGTGCATAATTTTTGAGTTAAATTCTTGTCTGTGTACGAAGGGTTCAATTAGAATGTGTTTGTATAATGGGTTTATAACTCTTTATTTACTCTCACTGAATAAGGATAGTTTCTTCACCTATGTTTGAATACCTCCCATTCATGGTTTCTCAACAACTATCCATCCAATCCTTACTTTCTTTTCTTTTTCTCAACAACTATCCATCCAATCCTTACTTTCTTTTCTTGATGAATGTGCACTAAATATAAGGTGAGGAAAACTTAAGACTACTCTTCACTTATAGAGAAAAAATAATAAATTTATGCATATCAATAAATTAACAATGAAGAAATTACCATTGTCAATATCAAAGAAATTAACTCTCCAAGTTTTCAAAAAGATTCTTTATTCATCCACATTCATGATTTTTAAGAAGTATATTCAGAATTGAGCATGTAGACAATTTTTTTCATTTCTTGATTTTTATCTATTATATATTCAATTTATCTACCAAATTTTATCTATCTATTAATGACTTTCTATTCCAAAACATCTATACTATTCTAAACTCCTACCAATGCCCTAACTACCTCTTGATTCCCTCTAACATAGAAAGGGAAGTCATACCATTAGTATGTTTAGGCATAGTTAAGATTAAACATAACATCAACTCTAAGAAGTGATAATATACCATTAACATTATTTTAAAGTCTAAAATACCTCTAAAACACAAGGTCATAACAATCTGACCTTTCAAAAAACATGAAGAAACTTTTAGGAACAAAACAAGAATTTCAAAAATTTGAAATGAACATTTAGGTGGGAAAATGACTAAGTGAATCAAATTGAAATTTGACAAAGAAATAAAACCTAAGAGTGACTCATAAAAGACTATAAATACTATAATTACCCTCTCAAGACCCAAAATTATTGGGAATATACCAAAATTTTCCAATTGTAGTAATGCTCTTGCATCAATAAATAATTCACCAAATAGAATGCAAGGTTAATTTCACATAATATGCAAGACTGTTCTCATAAACATTGAGAAAATACAACATGTCTAATTTAATATGAATAAATTACATGTGGTGTCAATATCTAAATATCCATGGAAACCATTCTCACTATAACATTTCCATAACTTCAATTAAACTATGTTTTTAATTTAAAAAACAAAAAAAACACAATCATTAATCTTGCAAGTCAAGTCTATCCAATTTCATCTCAATATTTGCATGGGTCCAAACATGAATCACCTTAGCCAATGGAATTAATAGACATGAAGTCCATGTAACACTAATAATGCAAACCCATCATAACAATGGACACTCAAAATGACACCTTCTTTGATTTCATGTAAAATTTTAGTTAATATTTTCTAAGATGTGTAGTCTACAATCCAAGAATATCAGGAGTATTTTAAACTACAACATTTTTTTATAAAACCATTGAACATTATCCAATGTAAAAAATAAGCAAATTTAAAACTATTTAAACATTGAAACCAACTATGTTGACCTTTGGCAAATTTAAGCTTCTGTTAGAAAAGATATTACTACCTCTTACACCATTATTTTAGATAGGGTTAAGGTGAGTGAGGCCTTAGACAATGTTCTCATGAAAAGGGGTAAAAAATTCAATCATTATGAGGCATTAAATATGGCATAAGCATTTATCATAGAAAATCATATAAATATACCCAACAATGAGTTTTCACTATGATCAAGGATCGATAAACCCATTACTCTTGAAAATAGGTGTACCTTTTTTAAAATAAGATATATTTTTTCCCAAACATTATAATCCACCTCAAAAAGTTCTTGGTGGTGGGCCTTTATCAAATAAATAAAAAAATAGAAAAAATTCATTGATTGAAAATAGAGCTACATAGTCAGGAAATTATTTTTTAACCAAAAAGATGCAAAACATACATCATTTAAAAAAATCTTTTTTTTCAACTAAACTATATCCTAAACTTCACTTTTGACAAATTCCACACCATGAATCTGTAATAAAAATATACTAATAAAAAAATTGAAACCTATACAACTTGCCAACACGATAAAAAATATAAAAAATCAAATAGTGCTATCAAGTTCATCATGATTTTTGTGTAAAGGCCTCTCAAATTTAAAAAAATGAAAATTTTATAGCAAATAAAATATACATTCAACACAATATACTGATTGAAAAATTTGGATTAACTCAATTTGTGAGACTTATAGTACCCTTGTAGGTATTAATAATTTGGTTTTTTCACAATAATATCAACCACTCCACATATGCAATATTTTTACATCCATGTTCTAGATAAACAAGAAATAGATGCACATTCAAGAAGGTGATAAAACCCTATTAGCCTAATGAAGAGCAGATTGGAAATGAGTGTAGTGACTCACATGATAAGAGGAGGACTATGTATTTGTTGTATTCAGATATTAGCCATATCCCACTCTAGATAGATATAAAGTATTGTAATGGAATAAAATACTCAACTTATATCAGATATATTATCTTATTTTTAAATAGTAATAATGAAATACTTGTACAAAGTCACAAGATAAAAACCTATAAATACTTAAATATTTTTGGTGATGTTAGTTGGTGTCATTTTGTTTGTAAATAGAAGTAATTCAAGAGTTACAAAGCATCATAAGATAATAACCACAAGGAAGGTTGACAAGACATGATAGTGAAATCTTTGGCAATGTTAGTATGGATGAGTCATAAAAATTATAACCCATTATTTCCAACTTTCACCTTCTATCCTTTTACCTTGTTGGTAAATCTTTTGGTACAATTAATTCCTTATAAACCACCCCTTTCTCATAATTGTTAAAGAAAGATAAAGTTCATAAGTCATTATTATGAAACCTTTGTCATTTTTTTCATCCTTCAGTCTCTTACCCCATTGGAAAATCTTTTGGTACCAATTTTTTAATCAAGAGAAGGTCCACAAGATATGATTGTGAAACCTCTAGTAATATTGGTACAAGGATTCATAGCAAGGTTAACCCACCGCTTTGAGGATTTTCACCCTCTATCCTCCTACCCCATTATCAAATATTTTGGTATCAATGATCACTTAGAAACAATATCTTATTCACATTTTTTATATATGTGGAATAATTAACTATAAAGAAATACAATTTTAGATTGAAAATATTATAGTGGAAAAAAAAAAACCAACTTATGCATAATGTCACTTCATTTTACAAAACTATAATAAGACTTATAAAGCATTAAAAGATAAAAATCACAGGAAAAAGAAGGTTACCAAGATGTTACTACGAAACCTCTAATATTATTCATGAAGAGAGTCATAAAAATTATAACCCACAATAGATTTATTATAACATAAAAAAATGATATATATATTTAAAGAAGATATGATAAGGGTTTGACTACTCTTTAGTTGACTTAATGGTGAGAACCTTACCCTTTTGGAAGGGAGGTCACAATTTTGAACCCCAAAAGTGGTAGGGTATATATTAATTATCTGAATCATAGTAATTTTTCTATTGAAAGCATGTGATTTATTTACAAATTATAAAAATATAATACACACCCAATCAAAAAGGTGGGTGGTATGAGAGTGCACCCCAAGATAAATCACAAAAAAAACACACTAGGAAAAATAAACCTAAGATAGAACTAAAATAAGAACCCAAAGCCAACAAAACTACTAGTATTAAATTACATCCATGGTGACATCACCAACTTACCAATGAAAAGAAATAAATAAGACATCAGGCCACATGTACCACCAAACCCATAAAAAGAGGATGAGGAGGTGGTCAATTATCAGGCTTATCCCACAACTACCCCCATGGGGGTGTGGATCATTAGATATAGGATCCCAACCATCTTGTTCTTTTATTTCTTAGTTTATTCTCTCTTACAAGGGGGGTTCAACATAACCAGTGCTAACATGGGTATCTTCCCCTACCCATCTCCTTTGGAAGGTACATATCAAAAGTGTCCATAGCCAACCTGTAGTGAATGCCACCCTCCATGACACCCTAATGGAGATAAAAATTTATGGGGAGAAAGAGGTGAGATAGAGAATGTATAGCAAGTCTATGATCTATGATGACCTTTATCATGGTCCCACCACTCATGTTCCCTACCTAGAGATCCTTGGTGCAACATATATGGGGGAATTATATTGATAGTTTAAGAGGAATTTACATAGTGGCCAATCATAATTTTTAAGTGTTTAACCTCCAAGGCCACTTTCTCTAATTTCAATATATGTATAGCATAACATTTGACAAAGTGGTAATTCTATTATTAGTAAATAATTCTCTATGTAAATGTTCTTTGTTAAAATTAGTTAAATTTCTATCTTTATAAATAAAAAATATGGTGCAAGAACATACAATGCATCCACTTAAGGATAACCTCTATATCTGTGATGTTTAGTTTTTCACACACACATATAAAGAGACAAATTCATAATTCTACTTGTAGACATTTTCCATAAATAACACACAACACACCTTCTCCATTCAACAACATTTCAAAATAAAATACAAATAACCCTAATAAATGGGTTTGACACAACATGCTAAACATTTACTTGTTTATATACTCTCTTAACATCAATACATTAACAACTCAATGTATTTTTCCTTAGTTCTCCCTTAAACTCTGCCCATAAATTCTCCCAACTTCACTAAGCCACTTTTTGTCCACCTCTATGTCACGTTCTCTTTGCCTTCCTTTTTTGGTTCATTTTTAACCCAAAAAATAATATCTTCCTAAGTCATTTTATTTTCTCAATTTATATTAAAATCATCCCTTCCGCAACTTGTTTAAATGTCCCCTATTTACAAAAATGTCTTGGTTGTAAACTTCATCATATCATGGCTACCACATGGACATTCATAAAAATATGCAAAACATAAGCTTGAACATAACTTGTATTCTTCCACCAACGCACCCAAAAATAAATGTTTGTAAGCTCATTTAAATGTCATGATTTGAGTTTCTCATTGAGTAACCATGCCAAAACAAAAAACAAATTAATTAAATCACATAAACAGTCAACCAATTTTTTTTTGGTTGATGCAATATTTATTATATGCCTTGGATGCTTTTGCATTAAAAAATCAAGGTATTTAAAATGTGAGCTCCTAATCACATGGATGGAATAAGTGGTAAATCCACTCTTTTGGCCATGAAGGTTAATGACCATGGTGTTCCTTTCCTACACACCAAGTGCTTCACCTGATTATCATGTTTCTTCTTTCATTTATAGCTCCTTTTTGGCTTCAAATCCTTTCTTCTCTTATAACCTCTACTCTTCTTTTTATATTTTATGGGATTAGACCCACTATATCCCAACCATCTCCACCAAATGATTATATTCTTCTCTTTCCATCTTCTTTTGGGATGAAATGCACCTTCATTTGCGCACCAAATCAAATTCCTTTACCATCATCATTGCTCAACCTTCATTGGATTTTATCTAATCACATCCATCTAGGCCCAACTCTTCACTCATCTCCAATTTTACTTGAGTATACTCAACATACATTTAGGCATTAAAATAATCACCTATATCCTCTAATACTACCTCTAGGATAGTCTTCACCTTATGATCTCTCATTGTCCTCATTTTTATGCCAAACAACTCCTCCACTTGTAATGTAACATCATCTTCTTTGCCATTTTTACGCTTCAAGTTATCTTCAAGGAGGTCATCTAGATTATTGTGGAAAGTTGTTCCAACTAGAATATGATCATCCTCTTCATCTTATTCACCATGTGTTACTAATTATTTTAGAAACTTCTCCTCAATCACATCATCTTCTATATGTAGCTCTGATACAACCTCATACTATTCATCACATGTTTGGGTTGATAACAAAATTAAATTATCTATCTCATCCTTGTATTTATTCATTTATTCCATCATCTTTATATCAGCTATAGGATAATTATACTCTCCTTCATTCATCACAACCACTCCATGTGAAAATAACCTTGTAATATCCTTGTCCATATGAGAACAATGCATGCCTTGACTCATAATATTCTCTTCTCCAATACCTTTACATGTTTTTACCATATGTGCAAAATCACCTTCATTCTTCATTATTCTTATTAGAAACATGTCCACCATATCTATCGTATTGCTTTCCTTTATTCCATATGAGTTACATTATTCATCTCTCCTTGTCCAAATTATCATTGGACCAATCTCTATCACCAAGTTACTAAAGTTTACAGCTACCATTGTGCTCTTTATCCATATATTTATCTATAAATTATTGTGATATTGATAAGATCTTCTTCTTACCAATATCTTTCACTTTCTTTTGTGATATTCTTCTCTCCCAACTCTAGATATTGTAAATGAACTTCCTCTTGCATATGCTCTTGAGAACATTCTTGTACACACACGTTTCCATTATCTCTTGTCTCCATAATGACTTGAAGACAATCTTATATTATTGGTATATACTTACCAAAAATATCTTAAGATGTCATTTCCATATTATCCTCTTGCTTCACTTATTCACTTTATTTCTCATAAAAATGAGCATGCTAGACTGAACCTCACGTTTTCCTTTCCTTTTTCATCATCTCCATTGTTTGACATTCACATTGAAAAAACACATTAATGGAATCAAGAGTTCCCACAAACACTTTTTCTAGCTCTTCATCATGCCTCAAGGACATGTTGTCTGACTCTTATTTGTTGATCACATTCTCCTGATAGCTCTATCTCTCATTATAGACTCTCATAGGCCCATTTTCACTAATCTATATGGTTTTTATCTCCTCGTCCTTATTTATACTTTCTTCTCCTTTACATGGTTGGTATTCAATTATACCCTCCTTATGTGCATAAATTTACACATAAAACACCTCTATTATTTCCTTCATGGAAACCTACAACTCCTCATGGATGTATTCTTCATTCACCTTTATTAATTCCTTCAAAGAAACATATAACTTTCCTTGGTTGTCCTCAACCCTTATTCCCTCCAAAATGGAAAATATAAATGCATTGTCTTCATTCACTAAGGAAAATTTTGAATATTCCCACTTGTGCGATATCAAAAAATCCTTCCCATAATCAAAAAATGGGCATCCTTCCGGCTCAACAACTATCCCATCAATATCCTCTTTCATGAGGATTCCTTCCTCTAAGGGCTGTTCATAACTTTCATCCTCCTTGTTGTTTTTGTAATTATATTTGGGATTCTCACATAAAAACCTCATTCTCTTATTGTATTTCAACACAACCTTCTCCTCCTCACACATATCTTTCTCTTTGCTACTTCTAAAAGTAGACTTAAGCTGATCACATGGCAAATTTCCTCTCATATTTCCATTCATGTCAATATTATTCTTGTTATCTTCTCTCTAAAAACTCAAGACATGAAGCTTATTTAACCACATTTTCTATAGTTTTGGGTACATAAAATACCCATCAATTTGGAAACCATATTTTCCTATCCACTCACATTTTTATTGTCTCCTCTCTTCGATAACTCTTTAATACTCAACTAAAAATCCGCATTGTCTCTTACTTTCAACCTTTGACATCTTGGGGTCTTAAATATTCTCTTTTTAAAACAATATATCTAATTCTACTATCTAATTCATGAGATCATTTCAGCTCTCTTTACCACAAAATTAAAAAAAAAATTATATTAAGCTTACCTCTTTCCTTCATCTTGACCTCTATTGGTCTCTTTTCCTTTTTAAGTTGTCTTCTCTCCAAGGCATCCATTTTTATTATAGGGATATAGATATATCCAACATTTATTATTCATCATATTTAATCACAAATAAAAAATATTAACTTTGTTCATATTCCAACATATCCAATCTCACTTGGAATTCCTTCAACATTTATGTCAAGTCTTCTACCCATGATGTTCTTCCTCCTTTGTGTGCCATATCTTCTCAACAATTAGGATTCTCTTTCACAACCAGAAATGGACTCAAAAAAATAGATCCCTCACTTCCTCTACCCTTGAAAGACTTATTTCATACCTATAAAAAAACTTATCCTCTCTCTTATGCAAGATTAGTTTTTATAACTTATAAATAACTCAAGCAGACTTATCTTTCACAACCTGTGGTTGACTCATACAACAACCTCACACACTTTCCTAGCTAGGAAATAACTTTTTATAATACAAAATGGTGCAAGCATATACATGGTATCCACTTAAATACAACATCTAGCTATGCAATTCTTAGCTAGACATACACACATATAGAGAAACCACTTAAAAAATATTCTTGCTTGCATTCACCATAAAGAACACACATCACACTTTCTCCATTCAAAAAACATTTCAAAATGAAATACAAATAATCTTAAAGGGGTTTGACACAACATGTTAGAAATTGCATTTTTTATATTCTCTTAACCTCAGTCCATTAAGAACTCAACATTCTATCCTCAAATTTCCCATGAACTCTGCCTAGAAATCTTCCCAACTTTACTAGGCTACTTTTTATCCACATTTGTGTCACATTCTCTTTGCCTTCCTGTTCTAGTTCATTTTGTACTGGAAAAATAATATCGTCCTAATTTGTTTTCTTTTCTAAATGTATATTCAAGTTATCCCTTAACCAAATTGAGTAAATGTACCCTATTTATGAAAACATCTAGGTTGTAAACTTCTTCATAACATGGTTATTACATGGACATTTACAAAAATATGCCAAACATAAGCCTAAAAAAAGTTATATTCTTGCACAAATGCAAAAACAAAAAAATGTGTTCACGCTCATCTAAATGTCATGATATGAGTTGTTCATTGAGCAACCATGCCAAAACAATAAATGAATGAATGAAATCACATGAACACTTAATTATTGTTTTTTTGTTGATGCAATATTTTATGTACACCTTGGATTATCCTAAATCAAAAGGTGATTTCAACATGAAATATGTTCCAAATTTGATTGATTCTAACAAGGAGTAGAGGAAATTTCCCTAGAAATGATGTTTCATGAGAAGGTTTTTAATCTAAAGGGCTATAAAAATGATTAAATCCACCTTAAGCATCCTAGCTTATAATACAACTAAAATATGTTTTTTAGAGACTCGGTTTAACCATAGGTAAGGAATATAGGAGAGGTGATCCTCATATGAAGTAATCTATCACCTATTGAAATACCTTGGTAAAGAATTTACCAATAAAAAATGGCCTTTTGGGCTCAATACTTTTAGACTATATGGTTTGAAATATCCTAATAAAAAGATAAGAAGAGCTACTGAGATTTTTTATACACATAATATTTTTATTAACTTTACCACTTACTAACACTTTCTTTCTTGTACGAACCCGTCGAGCTTCAATATCTCTAAGTGCATGACTTAAAGGGTGCACTAGGAAAGGGATGTGTAGACTATTAGTAATTCACAAGATTGTTGTGGCTTTGTATCATTTTTACCATTTATCTTACTTATTTAGAATGTTTATTCATTTGCCTCTTATGATTCCTCTCTGAAATCCTAGAATCCTACAATATGGCTAAGTCTGAAATCTTAGAACCCTAAAATATGTCTAAGTTTGAAATCCAATATGACCCTCCAAAATCTATAATTTCCATTATATCTCTTAGAGGTCTAAAACCAATCTCAAACATCCTTAAAGTATAAATATAAAATATAACTTAAAGTATAATAAACTATATACTTATACTTAAATTTTCATTTTAATTTATACTAGCTAATTTTAGCCCCTACCTAAACTAAAACCTTATTTTACCATCCATAGACACAATCGATTGAGATGAATTTGTTCAAAAATTTGAGCACATTATAAGACTAAGTTGACCTAGACCAACTTGGTCCAGACCTAACTACTTTTCTTTCTAATAGGTTTGACTAGGTTGACTGTGTCGGCTAAAAAATTAGAAATGTTTAGGGTTAAATACATATATATAAACACATCCTTTTCATCATTTTAGAGAGAGACAAGAAGAAGAACATCATATATTACACATATAATTATCCAACATTGTACTTGAGAAACATTGCTTAAGGTTTCAATACTACACTTGGAGATACAAATCTTATCTTGTGGAGAAGTCTTTTAGATGTATAGAAAAGTTGCATATCTTAGAGATGACTTATCCATGTTATCCTTGTTGTCCCCCAAAAAATATCACTCATTTTTGGGACAACATTTAAACTATTTTGGTCTTATAGACCAAAATTGTCTCTTCCCTTTCCAAAATTTGTTCTGGGCATTCAAAATCCTCATTTTTCAAGTTTCTCATAAATCTACAGACTCTTCAGGCTTGAATCTACGGACTTTGCAGGCTTGAATCTACGGACTATGCAGGCTTAAATCTATGGACTCTACAGGCTTGAATCTACAGACTCAGTAGGAAGATAAAATATATGGACTCAACAGGAAGAGGAAATCTACGAACTTTGCAGGTCAAGTTCAATGAGCTTTACAGGTTGAAATCTACGGACTCTTTCAAGGTTGATTTCTACAGAGACTTGATATCTACAGACTCTGCAAGCAGGTTCATTTCTACAAGTTCAATGGGCTTCACGACTTCTATAGGAGGGCTCAATCAAAATAATCAGTTTCTATAACTTGGTCATTTCTAGGATTGGTTTAATGCCTTGGTTTAAACAAAAATCTCCATCGGCAAACATCAGCAGCAAGTTCAACATTTGGATCATCTTTTGGTTCAACATCAAACAGTTCAAAGGTGGGTTCAATCAAGCAGTTCAATGATTTGTTTCACTCTATTTCATCAGCTTTGTTTCAATTCTTTGATTCATCCTTTGGTTCAATCAAATGGTTTGTTAGTCGATTCAAGGCTTTGTTTGAATCATTGAACCAAAACTTGGTTCAATGGTTGGTTCAATGTCTTGGTTCAACGAAGAGGTTCAACGTATTGGTTCAATGGAGCATTTCATCAACTTGAACCATCAGCTTGAACCATTTTGGTTCAATGGTTGGTTCAATCGATTGGTTCAATGAAGTGGTTCAACAAGAGGTTTAAAGCCATGGTTCAATAGAATGGTTCAAAGCTGTGGTTCATCACCAAAGTTCAAAGGAGCATTTCAAAATGCAAAAGTTTAAAGGACCTCCCAAAAGACAAGTGCCCTTGTAGAGGGTACTTGGTCAATGAAAGTACCCTTCAAAAGGGTCATTTGCAAAGGTAATACTTTCTGAATTCAAAAAAGTCTAAGGCAAAATTCCTTTGGACAAAAAATCCAAAATAATTCTAACTGGTCGCAGGTGAAAAAAACCCAAATCAAATGGAAATAATCAAGACAAAGAATTTTTGTGGATTTTTTGTCTATGGGAATTTGTCCCCAGACAATTTGTCCGTGGGAATTGTCCATGGGGAAAAGCCTAGGGAAAAGCCTGGGGGAATTTGCGAAGGGCTGTCGAAGGACCCCGAAGGGCAAGTGCCCTTGCGAGGGACTCTCAGCTGCCAATTTGAAGGGCACTTCCTGAAGCTAAAGGGTCACCTTCCCTTCGAGAAGGATGTAAAACAAAAAGCTTGAAGGCCATTCAGGGATCATTTCTTAAGGCCTGAAAGGGCAAGTCCAATCTGGAAAAGTGCCAAGCAAAAAGCTAAAAGAGGAGCAAGGGGTGACACGATTGAAAGCATCAAATTCAACACAGTGAACTAATCATTGAAAAAATAGTGACAGGCACGCAAACATCAAATTCATGATTCAAAATAACTATTGATCTTTTGAACCTATAGACCAGAATGAATTCATAGACTTTAAGGCAAATACCAGTAGAAAGCAAGGAAGGAACATAATAGCAAACTAAATCGAGGACTTGATTTAATTAACTAGAAAAGGAGGAACGATGAAGGTAAGATCAGATCGCTAGGTGGACATTGAAAGTTGCAAATTTTCAATAAGCGTGACTTGTTTCCCTGCATTGATAAAATCAAATGGGTAAAATTCCCCTAAGTTCCAACTTGTCTTCTTAACATATTCCAATGCAACATGATGTGTTACTATTCTCGAGTCCTTGAAATGGCTATATAAGGGACTCTCTTCTATTGTAAAAGGATCTCTTTTCAGACAATCAGAATGAAACTCTGCCCAAATTGAAAGGCATTTCTGGGACTTTGAGCTCAATTTGTTTATCATATTTTGTTATTGGAATAAGAAAGCAAGTGGTTTTTCAGACTTTGTGCTGTGATATCTTTGTTGTTAAGGAAACTATTCTTATGTCTTTTTCCTTGATGTATTTTTGTTCCTTTAATTCAACAAGCAGGATTAGTGAAATTAGTCAGAAAGGTGTCCTAAAGAGTTAATTGTGGAGAGACTTTGTGCCCCCATAATTTCCTTTCAGTGTGTTTTCTTTTCATTTCTGTGTAAAGGACTTTGGGAAGACTTTGTGCCCTCATTGTTCTTCATATCTTACTCTTGAGCAATTTAGGTGAAGACTTTGTGCTGCATCTTGATTTGTTGGTTATTACATATTTTACTCCATTTTACTGTTACTACTTGGAGTATTCTTGTGGCTTGCTGAATATTACTTCTAAAAGAAGAGTGCTTTCTATCATTTTCCTTGAGTTTCTCCTATGATCTACATGCATCATCTCTGAAGAAAGAGAGATGGATGATTTGTCCTACCCTTGAGAATTATTTTTTGTTAATATATACGTATATAACATACCTATAGGGAACCTCCCCTTGATGAGAGGAGAGATCAATCTCCTTTTTATGTGGTAAAAACTGCACATTTGGATGATCAGTCTTCCTACTTTGGCTGATTAGACCTATTTTGTTTATTAGTACACTGATCGACAAAATATTAAACCAATAATTTTTGGTAACTCTACTAGGGATATAATATCCATTATCCATTTATAATCTATCCATTCACCTCCACAATAATTGAGAAAGAACACACAGTTTAAATCCTCAAGCTTTAACTAAAGCAAGGTCAATTCTTTTCCATTTTTGTTTCACAATCTAGTAGATTCAAGGTATACACGAAGCCAAAGGGATAAAGGTATCATTGACCCTATATTTGAGTTGGTACAACAAAGTGATTTTGATCTACTTCCTTCACCGTCTTGTCTCCAACGAACCAAGATTTTTCCTCCTACTAAAGTCAGATCTCCATTGCCAGACGAAGTATCTACTTCTGCTATTGATAAAGATGTGCCTATAATTACCCCTCTGAGATATTTTATCCCTCCTTTTCATATTCTTAAAATGGTAGTTCAAGGCCCCTGGGGTAATGCTTTTAGTCCTCTCAATCTTACTCCACCTCTACATGAGCTTCCATGTAGTTCTAGGAAGAATTTCCCCAAATTCTATGGTGATGGGAAAGTTCATCTTGATGAGCACATTGCAGCTTTCAGCATAGCTTGTGGAGTAATCAGAGTAGAATTTGAAGATGTAGCAGTCAAGATATTTGTAGAAACACTACAAGGTGCTGCTGCATATTGGTTTTATCATTTACAGGCTCGATTAGTGACTGATTAGAATACCCTCAAAGCTAAGTTTGAAGCCAGATTTAACCCTGTAGAAGACGCACATACACTTCTAGATCAACTTACACAGATGAAGAAAGAGCCTCATGATCCTATGAGAGACTTCATAGCTAAATTTGAAAAATTGAGAAATAAAATCCCTGTAATAGCTCGACCTACAGCTAAGAATCTTAAATGCTTTTTCATTAATTCTCAGCTACCTGAAGTTAGTTTTCTCTTGAGACGTGCTAGTCAAATAGATCTTATTACAGCTCAACTTTTGCCCACTGAGGTAGAAGATGATCTCATCTTAGTAGGGAAGATAAGAAGAGATCCAAATAGAAATAGAGATTCATCATCTTCTGAATATGCATCTATAGGCACCATAGATCCAATGGTGTAGAAATTAGCAAATGAGTTGCTTGCCCTCAAAAAGCAAATGACTCAAGGAATGTCTTCTGCTCCTTCATATAGACGAACATTCCCAAATCAGTCTTATCAGGGCAATCCTACCAAGAATCAAGGGTAACAAAATCACCTTCCTCCCCCACAAAGAAAACTTGCCCTGGAAGCTCCTCCAACGAATTCAGTAATGGGATATCTTGAAACAAAATTAGAATTCTCTTATCAGCCTGAATTGAATCAAGAAAATGACGCTGATCTCCTTGAATATAATCAAGAAGAATCACCTGGCGACTCTCACATTAGTTTCTTGAACTACTAATATGAACCTAAAAGCAAACGAGAAGCTATTGATGGATCATATGCAGTGTTTACTAGGTCTAAAAACTAATCAGTCCAACAGGCTGATAAAGAGAAGACAAAAGAGCAACTGCAGCTAGCAGTCATGATTGCTAAGTGTGGAACCATTCTGCCTTTTCAGTCAAAAGATCTGATAATCACCCAAAAGGCAAATACATCAATTGTGCCTTCTCCTTCTAGTTTAAATTTTCAAACTGGCCCACCTCTCATCCCTTATAAAACTTAGAAAGTTGAAGTACCTTTCTCTGTACCTAGCTCAATTCAGCCATTTGATATAATTGGTCATGTCAAAAAGACCAAAATACAAATGTCTGAACTTGAATAATTATATTCCAATCTTGATCAATTAAATAAGTTGGTCCAATGTGTCAAAAACTAGACCATCCCTGTAAGACAAGAGGTTAAGAAGGTAACTCCTGATTCCCCTAAGAACATGCCCATTCCAAATAATCTGGTCATTACTCCTCCAACTACCCTTGGGAAAATAAAACCTTTTTATGTTTCCCTATTAATAAATGGTTATCAGCTCAACAATTGCATCATTGATTTTAGGGCATCTGATAATGTCATGCCAGCTAAAGTAGCTGAGTCTCTTGGTCTCACACTGACCAAGACATTTGGGAGATGTTTCTCTATGGAGAACAAGCAAGTACCACTGCTAGGGCAAATTAAAGATACCCAATTTGCATTGGCAGCCTTTCCAGACAAGATAATCAAGATGACTATCTTGGTGGCTGATGTCCTAACATCCTATGGGATTTTTCTTGGACAAAATTTCTGCAAGGATGTGGGAGGAGAACTAAGCATGGACCTGTCTGAAGCTAGGATCCCTGTCCAAGGCATGATGAAGAGATTTCTCCTTGAAAAGGAAGCAAAATACGTGGTCATCCAAACATCAGCCCCTACAACATAAATTTTGTTTGAGTCTTTAGGTAGGGGTAATTATTTCTTTACCATAGAGAATGTTCATGTTTCTATAGATGAAAGTCCTATAGCTGACAATTCAAGAATTGATCCAAACAAGACTTCAAGAGAATTGGTAGGACACAGTACAAGTAAGGAAGGATCTTCCATCTCTAATAAAGAGAAATCTGATAGGAGATCAGCTTCTGATGGTGACAACAATTCTTCCACCAATGATGAAGTTGGGACTGTGTTGATATCTCCTCAAGGAGATATTCTTCCTTCATGCAATTTAAAAATCAGCAACACCAACAACACAGCTGAATGTGAATCTCTATTGCTCGGATTGAAGATTTCTCAAGATGAAGAAATCAAAATCCTTCACATCAAAGGAAATGCTAAGCTGATAATTTGTCAAGAGTTTGATATGGATAATCCAATCATATGCTGGACTAAACTAGAAGAACAACCAATTATGGTAATGGACCATGCTATTGCAAATCAAAATCAGGCAAAGGAATCCTTTGCCAAGAAAGCAAAGAGTTATGGCTTTCAAATCAAAGACCACATCTTACCATGGGGCAAGAAGAAGAAAAAGCCAAGGGGAAGACACAAAAAATTGGTTTCTTGGTGTAGAGCTCCTTTTGCCCATCACCGTTTCTAGGGGCAAAATGTCTTCTTGCTAGTTTATCAAAATAGAGCACTATTTTCACTATCTTCTAAGAAACAACATCTGAAACACTTCAACTTTTGAAGTATCAAATCATTACATCTGTATATATGTATATTTGTATAATTTTTAATTCTATTTTGCTTTATTTGTTTCTTTTTATGATGCCTTTCATTTTTGGGTAGCATGACTCTATAACCCAATGGTACACATGAAGACACTGGAGATTCTGGATTCTACTCTTTTAAATTCTTTTTGCAATTGACAGAAGTTCCCCAACTGGAGCCAGCTATTGTCCCTAAAAGATATCACTCATTTTTGGGACAACATTTGCACTATTTTGGTCTTACAGATCAAAATTGTCTCTTCCCTTTCCAAAATTTGTTCTGGGCATTCAAAATCCTCATTTTTCAAGATTCTCAAAAATCTATGGACTCTACAGGTTTGAATCTATGGACTCTACAGTCTTGAATCTATGAACTCTGGAGGCTTGAATATATGGACTCTATATGCTTAAATCTATGGACTCTACAGGCTTGAATCTATGGACTTAGCAAGAAGAGAAAATCTACAAACTTAGTAGGAAGAGGAAATCTATGGACTTTGCAAGTCAAGTTCAATGAGCTATATAGGTTGAAATCTACAGACTCTTTCAAGGTTGATTTATACAGACTTGATATCTATAGACTCTACAAGCAGGTTCATTTCTACAAGTTCAATGGGCTTCATGGCTTTTGCAGGTGGGTTCAATCAAAAGAATTAGTTTCTAACACTTTGTCATTTTCAAGATTGGTTTAATGCCTTGGTTCAAACAAAAATATCCATCGGCAAACATCAGCAGCAGGTTCAACGTTTGCTTCATCTTTTGGTTCAATGTCAAATGGTTCAAAGGTGGGTTCAATCAAGTGGTTCAACACTTTGTTTCACTCTGGTTCATCTGCTTTGTTTCAACGCTTTGATTCAATCGAATGGTTCGTTAGTTAGTTTAAGGCTTTGTTTGAACCGTTGAACCAAAACTTGGTTCAACAGTTGGTTCAGCATCTTGGTTCAATGAAGAGGTTCAATGTATTGGTTCAATGCAGCATTTCATCAGCTTGAACCATCAGCTTGAACCATTTTGGTTCAACAGTTGGTTTAACTGATTGGTTTAATGAATTGGTTCAATAAGAGGTTCAAAGCCATGGTTCAATGGAATGGTTCAAAGCTATGGTTCATCGCCAAAGTTCAAAGGAGCATTTCAAAATGCAAAAGTTCAAAGGACCTCATGAAGGACAAGTGCCCTTGTGGAGGGCACTTGGTCAATGAAAGTACCCTTTAGAAGGGTCATTTGCAAGGGTAATTCTTTTTGAATTCAAAAAAGTCTAAGGCAGAATTCCTTCGGATAAAAAGTATGAAAGAATTCTAAGTGGTTGCGGGTGAAAAAAACCTGAATCAAATGGAAATAATCAAGACAAAGAATTTTTGCAGACTTTTTGTCCATGGGAATTTGTCCCCAGACAATTTGTCCATAGGAATTTTCCATGGGGAAAAGCCTAGGGGAATTTGTGAAGGGCCGTCGAAGGACCCCAAAGGGCAAGTGCCCTTGCAGGGGACTCTCAGCTGCCAATTTGAAGGGCACTTCCTGAAGCCGAAGGGTCACCTTCCCTTCGAGAAAGATGAAAAACAAAAAGCTTGAAAGGGCAAGTCCAATCTAAAAAAGTGCCAAGCAAATATCCAAAAGAGGACCAAGGGGTGACACGATCGAAAGTGTCAAATTCAACACAGTGAACTAACCATTAAAAAAATAGTGACAAGTGCGTGAACGTCAAATTCACGATTCAAAATAATCGTTGATCTTTTAAACCTACAAAGTAGAATGCATTCACAGACTTCAAGGCCAAGACCAACAGAAATCAAGGAAGGAATAGAATACCAAATTGAATCCAGGACCCAATTTAATTGACTAGAAAAGGAGGAACGATGAAGGTAAGATCAAATCGCCAGGTGGACATTGAAAGCTGAAATTTTTTAATAAGCATGACTTATTTCCCTGCATTGATAAAATCAGATGGGTAAAATGCCCCTAAGTTCCAACCTATCTTCTTAATAGATTCCAATGCAACATGATGTGTTACTATTCATGAGTCCTTGAAATGGCTATATAAGGAACTCTCTTCTATTGTAAAAGGATCTATTTTTTGACAATCAAAATGAAACTTTGCCTAAATTGAAAGGCATTTTTGAGACTTTGAGCTCAGTTTATTTATCATATTTTGTTATTGAAATAAGAAAGCAAGTGGTTTTTCAGACTTTGTGCTGTGATATCTTTGTTGTTAAGGAAACTGTTCTTATGTCTTTTTTCTTGATGTATTTTTTGTTCCTTTAATTCAACAAGTAGGATTAGTGAAATTAGTCAGAAAGGTGTCCTAAAGAGTTAACTGTGGAGAGACTTTGTGCCCCCATAATTTCCTTTCAGTGTGTTTTCTTTTTATTTTTGTGGTTATTACATATCTACAGGCACCATAGATCTAGTGGTGTAGAAATTAGCAAATGAGTTACTTGCTCTCATAAAGCAAATGGCTCAAGGAATGTCTTCTGCTCCTTCATATAGAAGAACATTCCCAAATCAGTCTTATCAGGGCAATGCTACTAGGAATCAAGGGAAACAGAATCACCTTCCTCCCCTACAAGGGAAACTTGCCCTGGAAGCTCCTCCAACCAATTCAACAATGAGATATCTTGAAGCAGAATAAAAATCCTCTTTTTAGCCTGAATTGAATCAAAAAAATGACAATGATCTCCTTGAAGACAATCAAGAAGAATCAGCTACCGACTCCCACATTGGTTTTCTAAACTACTAGGATGAACCTAGAAGTAAAGGAGAAGCTATTGATGGATCATATGTAGTGTTTGCTAGGTCCAAGAACTAATTAGTCTAGCAGGCTGATAAAGAGAAGACAAAAGAGCAACTGTAGCCTGTAGTCATGATTACTAAGTGTGGAACCATTTTGCATTTTCAGTCAAAAGATCTGGTAATCACCTAAAAGGCAAATACATCAATTATGCCTTCTCCTTCTAATTCAAATTTGCAAACCAGCCCACCTCCCATCCCTCATAAAAATCAAAAAGTTGAAGTACCTTTCTCTATACCTAGCTCAATTTAGCCATTTGACATAATTGATCATGTCAAAAAGTCCAAAATACAAATGTCTAAATTTGAATACTTGCAGTCTAATCCTGATCAATTAGATAAGTTGGTCCAATGTGTCAAAAACTAGACCATCCCTGCAAGACAAGAGGTTAAGAAGGTAAAACCTGATTCCCATAAGAACATGCCCATTCCAAATAATCTGGTCATTACTCCTCCAGCTGCCCTTGGGAAAATAAAACCTTTCTATGTTTCCCTGTTAATAAATGGTTATCAGCTCAACAATTGCATCATTGATTTTGGGGCATCTAATAATGTCATGCTAGCTAAAGTAGCTAAGTCTCTTGGTCTCACATTGACCAAAACATTTGGGAGATGTTTCTCTATGGAGAACAAGCAAGTACCACTACTGGGGCAAATTAAAGATGCCCAATTTGTATTGGTAGCCTTTCCAGACAAGATAATCAAGATGACTGTCTTGGTGGCTGATGTCCTAGCATCCTATGGCATGTTGCTTGGACAAAATTTTTACAAGGACTTGGGAGGAGAGCTAAGCATGGACCTATCTAAAGCTAGGATCGCTATCCAAGGCATGATGAAGAGATTGCTCCTTGAAAAAGAAGCAAAATACGTGGTCATCCAAACATTAGCCCCTGTAGCACAAATTTTTTTTGAGTCTTTAGACAGGAGTAATTATTTCTTTACCATAGAGGATGTTCATGTTTCTACAGATGAAAGTCCTATAGCTGACAATCCAAGAATTGATCCAAACAAGACTTCAGGAGAATTGGTAGGACACAGTACAAGTAAGGAAGGATCTTCCATCTCTAATAAAGAGAAATTTTATAGGAGATCAGCTTCTGATGGTGACAATAATTCTTCCACCAATGATGAATTTGGGTCTGTGTTGATATCTCCTTAAGGAAATATTCTTCCTTCATGCAATTTACAAATTAGCAACACCAACAACACAACTGAATGTGAGTCTCTATTGCTCAAATTGAAGATTTCTCAAGATGAAAAAATCAAACTCCTTCACATCAAAGGAGATGCTAAGCTGATAATTTGTCAAGAGTTTGATATGGACAATCGAATCATATATTGGACTAAAATAGAAAAACAACCAATTATGGTAATGGACCATGCTATTGCAAATCAAAATCAGGCAAAGGAACTCATCACCAAGAAAGCAAAGAGTTATGGCTTTCAAATTGAAGACCACATCCTGCCATAGGGTAAGAAGAAGAAAAAGCCAAGGGGAAGACATAGAAAATTAGTTTCCTGGTGTAGAGCTCCATTCACCTATCATCACTTTTGGGGGCAAAATGTCTTCTTGCTAGTTTATCAGAATAGAGCACTATTTTCACTGTCTTCCAAGAAGCAGCATCTAAAACACTTCAACTCTTGAAGTATTAGATCATTACATCTATATATATGTATATTTGTATAGTTTTTAATTTTATTTTGCTTTGTTTGTTTCTTTTTTTGATGCCTTTCATTTTTGGGTAGCATGACTCTGTAACCTAATGGTATACATGAAGACATTGGATATTCTAGATTCTACTCCTTTAAATTCTTTTTGCAATTGACATAAGTTCCCCAACTGGAGCCAGGTATTGTCCCCCAAAAAATATCACTCATTTTTGGGACAACATTTGAACTATTTTGGTCTTACAGACAAAAATTGTCTCTTCCTTTTCCAAAATTTGTTCTAGGCATTCAAAATCCTCATTTTTCAAGCTTCTCAAAAATCTATCAACTCTGTAGGCTTGAATCTATGGACTCTACAGGCTTGAATCTATGGACTCTATAGGCTTGAATCTACAGACTCTACAGGCTTAAATCTATGGACTCTATAGGCTTAAATCTATGAACTCAGTAGGAAGAGGAAATCTACAGACTCAAAAGGAAAAGGAAATCTATGAACTTTACAGGTCAAGTTCAATGAGCTTTATAGGTTGAAATATATGGACTCTTTCAAGGTTGATTTCTATAGACTTGATATCTACAGAATCTGCAAGTAGGTTCATTTCTATAATTTCAATGGGCTTCACGGATTTTGCAGGTGGGTTCAATCAAAAGAATCAATTTCTAACACTTGGTCATTTTTGGGATTGGTTCAATGCCTTGGTTCAAACAAAAATCTCCATCGGCAAACATCAACAGTAGGTTCAACATTTTTTTCATCTTTTGGTTCAACATCAAATGGTTCAAAGGTAGGTTCAATCAAGTGGTTCAACACTTTGTTTCACTCTGGTTCATCCACTTTGTTTCAATGCTTTGATTCATCCTTTGGTTCAATCGAACAGTTCGTTATTTGGTTCAAGGCTTTATTTGAACCGTTGAACCAAAACTTGGTTCAACGGTTGGTTCAACGTCTTGGTTCAACGAAGAGGTTCAACGTATTGGTTTAATAGAGTATTTCATCAGCTTAAACCATTTTAGTTCAATGGTTGGTTTGACTAATTGTTTCAATGAAGTGGTTCAACAAGAGGTTCAAAGCTGTGGTTTAATGGAACGGTTCAAAGTCATGGTTCATCGCCAAAGTTCAAAGGAGCATTTCAAAATGCAAAAGTTCAAAAGACCTCCCGAAGGATAAGTACCCTCATGGAGGGCACTTGGTCAATGAAAGTACCCTTTAGAAGGGTCATTTGCAAAGGTAATTCTTTTTGAATTCAAAAAAGTCTAAGGTAGAATTCCTTCAGACAAAAAGTCTGAAAGAATTCTAGGTGCTTGCAGGTGAAAAAGACCCAAATCAAATGGATATAATCAAGACAAAGAATTTCTATAGACTTTTTATCCATAGGAATTTGTCCCCAAATAATTTGTCCATGGGAATTTTTCATGGGGAAAAGCCCATGGGAATTTGTGAAGGGCTGTTGAAGGACCCTGAAGGGCAAGTGCCCTTATGGGGGACACTCAGCTGCCAATTTGAAGAGCACTTCCTGAAGCCAAAGGGTCACCTTCCCTTCGAGAAGGATGTAAAACAAAAAGATCAAAGGCCATTCAGGGATCATTTCTTAAGGCCTAAAAGGGCAAGTCCAATCCAAAAAAGTGCCAAGCAAAAAACCAAAAGAGGACCAAGTGGTGGCACGCTTGAAAACATCAAATTCAACACAGTGAACTAACTGTTGAAAACATAGTGGCGGGCGTGTGAATGTCAAATTCATGATTCAAAATAACCATTGATCCCTTGAACCTACAGACTAGAATGCATTCATAGAATTCAAGGCCAAGACCAGTAGAAAGCAAGGAAGGAACAGAACAACAAACTAAATCCAGGACTTGATTCAATTAACTAGAAAAGGAGGAAAGATGAAGGTAAGATCAGATCACCAAGTGGACATTGAAAGTTGCAAATTTTCAATAAGCATGACTTGTTTCCTTGCATTGATAAAATCAAATGGGTAAAATGCCCCTAAGTTCTAGCCTATCTTCTTCATAAATTCCAATGCAACATGATGTGTTACTATTCCCGAGTCCTTGAAATGGCTATATAAGGGACTCTCTTCTATTTGTAAAAGGATCTCTTTTTTGACAATCAGAACAAAACTTTTCCCAAATTGAAAGGCATTTCTGAGACTTTGAGCTCAGTTTGTTTATCATATTTTGTTATTGGAATAAGAAAGCAAGTGGTTTTTTAGACTTTGTGCTGTGATATATTTGTTGTTAAGGAAACTATTCTTATGTCTTTTTCCTTGATGTATTTTCTGTTCCTTTAATTCAACAAGCAAGATTAGTGAAATTAGTCAAAAAGGTGTCCTAAAGAGTTAGCTATGGAGAGACTTTGTGCCCCCATAATTGCCTTTCAGTTTGTTTTCTTTTCATTTCTGTGTAAAGGACTTTGGGAAGACTTTATGCCCTCATTGTTCTTCATATCTTACTCTTGAGCAATTCAAGTGAAGACTTTGTGCTGCATCTTGATTTGCTGGTTATTACATCTTTTGCTCCATTTTACTATTACTACTTGGAGTATTCTTGTGGCTTGCTGAATAGTACTTCTAAAAGAAGAGGAGTGATTTTTGTCATTTTCCTTTAGTTTCTCTTGTGATCTACACGTCTCTCTAAAGAAAGAGAGATGGATGATTTGTCCTACCCTTGAGTATTATTTTCTATATATATATATATATATATATATATATATATATATATATATATATATATAGCATACCTATAGGAAACCTCCCCTTGATGAGAGGAGAGATCAATCTCCTTTTGATGTGGTAAAAACTGCACATTTGGACAACCAGTCTTCCTACTTTGGCTGATCAGACCTATTTTGTTTATTAGTACGTTGATCGACAAAATATTCAACCAACAATCCTTACATACCACAACAACCTATTATGAATCACCTTAGCCAATGGAGATATTGAGGATCAGTGGGTTTGTCTTCAAAGGTAAGTATTCCTAACTCTTGATCCTCCTTGTTAAAGTAGATAGATCTGCATTTGTTAGCTTATATTCTTCTCTCTCCATTGATCAGGATGTCATATACATTAGATTAAGTATAGATCTTCTATACATGTTTAATTTTATGTTTATTACCCCCATTTTGTGCCACAAGCTTTGGTGAGCTCTGTATTACATTTTACTTTACTTTGTGAATATAAGAAAACATAGGACCTGGATAGGGTTATCACATGGTCTTTCTTGACTAAATGTTTTAGAACCCTCTCTAGTGATATTATTATGGTAAAGGCCCCTTAGTTATGTCTAGTGGATCCATCTTGGTCATGACCCTGATTGTCTAAATATACCAACAAGTGGAATGGTAAGTGTGATTAATCTTCTCTGAGCTAGGACTAATTTGTAGATCAACTTTGCTTTCCCTTGTATACAAATTCCACCATTTTTCGATCATTTCCTAAGGCACACTACTTGGAGGTAGCCATTGATAACCAAGTTTTGTTTCTATTGAAGCATAAAAGTGGATACACTCCAATTCTAATATTTACACCATTTATCAGAGCTTTTAACATCCATTTTTTTGTAAAGCATAATTTAACATAGCCATCTAGGTTTCGTTAATGACTTCAAAATCCTTATTGTTGAGATTGAAATTTATCATTAATTCTTACTGATTGGGAAAAAATATATAACATTTGTCAAATATATCCCATATGACTTGAACTCCTCTAAAAATGAGTTGAAGGGATTTGATTTTAGGAACCTTTTCCAAGGTCTTCCCATTAATCACAATAATTGAGTACCAACAAAAAGAGTGATAATTGATAGAGAGATGAGATTTAAATATATCCCCCTTCCACACTAATAAAGGCTTAATGTTGTCCCAAGCCTTCCATATAATTTTAACCATAAAGAGCTTGCAATATTGATAAGAATATAAGCAACATGTAGAGTATGAAATCCAAAAATTACTCTAAGATCATCGGCCTTAAGGAATACTTGAGAAGATTTTGTGCGTGAAGAGAATTTTCCATGCTTCTTTCCCTTCAATGGCCATAGGGATATATTTGGCATAGACTAAAGTTCCATATTTATAAATGTCAATGAGGCCAAGGCCAACAACCTCTATAGAGTTTCAAAAAAATTCCAAGGTGACTTTTTGAAAGCTTATATTTGCTTCCTCATTTTCCCAGAAGAAGTTTCTTAACAAAATTTTCAAGATTCACATAAGTAGCCTTTGAGGGAGCCCAATAATAGGAATGATGGACATGAGTGTTCTCTAAGACTTTAGAACAAATTTTAAATTTACGTATAAGATATAGAGGCTTAATACTCTAATATGATAGTTTATACTCCTCTCTAAAAATAACATAGTTCCATAGCTTAACTTGGAAAGATTGAAAAATGAAGGGAATGCCTAAGAATTTAAACATATCTATAATAAATAATCCATTTCCACTAGTATGCCTCAAGATAGATGGGTAGAGGACCATATGATTGTCTATAGCATTGAGTCTTAGCCAACTAGATATTAGAACCAAAGACCAAGCAAAATACATAAAATCACTCTACAACATTAAATACAAAAAATTCCACTCAATTCATTATTACGATAAATATCATGATAAATTAACATATTAATCATATTAATTAAACCATTATTCATCCCAACATTAATATTTTCTAGACATTAACCTAATATTTCCTATATTCTCCATATCACACATTTACCTTATCCTCTCTACATGCTAATTAATCATGTCATTACATCTTTATTAAAACCCTATTAAGCCACTAATCAAATCATTCACTATTTTGGAATTTAAAATTCTATCCCACCTACCTCCACTAACTCCTCCTACAAATATCATTTCTAATCCTTCACCTAACCTTCATTAACTAGTCTAAACATATCTAGAATTCTCTGATACTCTCCTAGAGCCCCACACCACATCTTCTATGATTTTACAAGGAATTTTTAATTCCTTAGATATTAAATGAGTCTCCATCCCCTGGGAATTTTTAAATTCATTAAAAAATCTCCACACTTGATTTAAATCCAACTTGGATCAAATCTGACCCTCTATTCCTCTCACCACCTTCTATTTAACCACCCTTCCTCCATGCACAAGCCATGAAGAACTTATGCAATCACATGCTGCCAATTTATCTACTCTATTACTATAAGTTTTGAGATCTTCATTGTAATCCAACATTCAAGATATTAAATATAATCATCTTGTAACATTTGGGGCACATCCATTGCATGTGGAGGTAAATTTCTTGCTTATATTGAGGTATATTTTTCTTATTTCAATTACTACATTGCATCCAATTTTATTTCTTTGCCAAATCAGAGTATTTAGATGAATTTGGATTGATATTGGAGTAATTAGGTTTACATGAATTATCATTTTTATATCTACATTATCATTTCCAAGTTTTTCTTGATACATAATGGCAAACACAATGGGATTCCTCCTTTGATTTGATGTTCTTGAGTTGATGTTAAGCTTGCAAGATTGATTGAAGGAAAAATTTAAGGTCAAGCTCCCAAAAATATTGCGACTTTTACTTTCTAGTTGAAAAATGACATCACACAACAGAAAAATGACAGTCTTCTACAACCATAACTTCGTAGTAGCCAACTAGGATATCATTCTGACCATTGATCATAACATGACAATCAACCTAGTCATCTATCTAAATTTTTTGATATTGCATATCAAATTCTATAATTATATTTATATTATGTATGATATTGTTCACACTAACCATGACTTCATTTTTGTTTATGAGGTGTTTGTACATGTGCAAACTCGTGGCTAGAGAACAACAACATTGAACTGTGTAAGCACAACATTGTTCACACTAACCATGACTTTGCTACATTACCATACTAAGTTGTTACAACCTATGCATAAAATTGACATCTAAAAGGAATTTGATTTTAAAGGGATATTTGATTGGTTTATCATTTTGTCTTTATTGCTTGATATATTATTACAATCTTATGGCTATTGATCTACGACATTTCTCACTAACCTCGAGATTCTTCTTAGAAAATATGATATTTTATTTTCTATCTTATGTCTATAGGTTACAAATTCACACTTTAAAAGCTGAAATATTGACAATTATAACCATGACATTGTTGTTTTCAACCATGATATTGAGAAGAAATGTGACATTACCAGTATAAGCCATGACATTGTATAAGTATAAATTTTTATATTTATACCATGAAATGTTTTTATTTTTTTTGTCAATTACCATATCAAATTTATAATACCACAATTTTTTTTAATTATCCGTGACTTCATCTTTCTCTATCATGGATTTAAATTATGAGCTAACCTCACTTGTTTAGAAATCTCACATTTGTGCAACTGTGACATTGGTCTATGTAAATGTGGCATAGTATTTCAGAACTATAGCATTATTTTGTTTATAAATTGTATTAAAAATAACACTTGATTCTAGGTTTACCCTTAAATAACTAATTTCAAAATGAAATATCATTTTTAGGATATTTAGACAAATCTACTTTCTATTATGAATCCAAATCAAGTAAAATTTATACACAACAATTTCCAAAACATCACATAGAGTAAATATTTATTATAAATTTCTGAAGATCATAAATAAAACTCTTATATTATGAGAGGATTACACATGCAAATATATAGCAGCCACACTTACAAAATACAAACTCCCAAATTTGCAATATTCATTGGAGACTTTGCATAACACACACTTTCCACATTGGAGCACAATCATAACGTTTGAATGAGATTGTCATACTAAATCAAAGGGTTTTCATCTTATGAATAAAGAAATCAATGGGGTTTCATCAAATGATCTAATTCTTCAATGGGTTTTCATCCAAAGAAGAGAAAGGATGAATGCAAGTTCAAACTTATAAAAATTGGGAATATATGAAAGATGCATGACTAAGGGAGAGAGATTCAATTTATAGAATTACAATGAAAAAGGAGAAAGAGAGGGAAAGTCATGAGAGAAGAAGAATTATGCCATACTTTGAAGTGGAAGATCTATTTACCAATATTTCATTTTGCCTCCCATATGTGCAAAGGGATCTTCCTAATTTACATTTTGACCAAATCCCAAGTGGTGGCACTATTAACCAATAGTTCATTTTGCCTCCCACATGTGCAAGGGGATATTCATGATTTACCTTTTGAAAAAATCCCATGTGCCTCAATCCTTGCATGTGATCCTCCATCAAGAATAGTAGACCTTGTCCTCCACCTTCCCATGTGAAAGCTTGTGAGTCAAAAGATTCTTCAATCAATTTGCTCCCCACATGCTTTCACTATTCTTTCCATGTGCCCAAGTGGAAAATTGTGTCCCGCTTATTTTCTCTTTTATTCAACATCAAAAATTATTGTGGGCTAAGCCACATCACCCCAAGACATCTCACCAGTATGCCACCTCAAAACTATGCCATGTCATCATACATAGTCACTCATGAATAGTGATATATGAATAGTGCCAATGAATAGTAATTGGTGAATAGTGATCCCACACTACTATTCCTTTTCATTACCCATCATAGCCTATGAGAATAAAATAGGCTATTAGTCTTCTACCAAAGGTTCCTTAGGAATAGGGGGAATTACAATCCTCCCTTCCCAAGATTGCTTGTCCCCAAGTAATTGTAGATTTGGATGCTACAAAATCTATTCACCTTCCCACTTGGAATCCTCCCTTCCACTACACTAAATGCTCGATGATGACTCAGTTTCTAAACTTATTTTCTTGCATTGCAATAATTGATTCTGGAACTAGAATCAATTTGCCTTCCTCCTCCAATGGTGGAAACTTAGTAGATGGCTCAATATGTTATCCAATTGCCCTTTTGAAGCATGACATGGAACACATTATGGATCCTCCCATGCTCGAGTAGTTACAACTCATATGCAAACTCGCTAATCCATCTTATAATCCTATCAGACCCATAGAATTATGGATTCAATTTATCCATACCACTCTTCTTCAAAGATGATTACCTATAATGTTGTAAATGGGGGAAAACTAAATATACCATATCAAATGATCTCTTCACCTTGTGCCTATCAGCATACATCTTCTATTGGTTTTACGCTTGCTATGTATTCTCCTTGAGAGATATCATGGTGTCTTGGTTTTATTAAACTTAGTCACAAGCTTTGGGATCTTAACTATCTGGTATCACCAAATCACTAAATTATGAGACATCATACCCATAAAGTTCTCAAAATGGTGTCATGTCAATGTTCATGTGGTGGGTCATATTGTAGTAATGCTCACCCAAGTGTAATTACCTAACCCATGCCTTTTGATGCCTAGCCACATAACTTTACAAGTATCCATCCAACTAATTATTCATGATATCTATTTGACCATCTGTCTATGGATGATAACTAGTATTGGGTGTTAAATCTATACCGGCAAATTTGAATAGCTTCTACCAAAATGTACTCATGAATATGTTGTCCCAATCACTAATCATGTTCTTAGGCAATCCATGTATCCTAAAAAACTCTTCAAAGAATAATGTTGTTACTTATGGTGTATTATATTCCATTGATATTGTGAAGAAGTGAGCATACTTGGTCAATCTATTGACCACCACATAGTTGAAATTCTTACCCTAAGCCTTGGGCAAGCCAATAATAAAATCCATCGATATACTCTCCCACTTCTGATTTGGAATGGGTAATGGCTAAAGCAATCCTATAGAGAATGAATGTTTAGATTTTCTCTGTTGACAAATCACACACTCTCTAACATGGTTGAGGACATCATCCTTCAACCCTTTCCATACAAATCTCTCTCGTACATATCTATAAGTCTTGCAGTACCCCAGATGACTGACTAATGGTGTGTCCTGTATAGATCTCAAGATCTTCTTCTTCATCTTTGACTCAGGCAAAAGGTATATCCTATATTTGTAGTATATCACATCAGCCATAACCTTATACCTATCATCCTATATTGATCCATCAATAAAATCAAAATAAAATTGGTTCTTGGAATACTCAACCAAGATATGAGACTTCCATTCAGCTAATTTTTTTGATATAGAACAGAGAAATGGTTTCTTGGATAACGCATCAACTACTACATTATTATTTCCCCTCACATACTCTATATAAAAATCATAGGCCTATATCTTGCTTACCCATTTTTTTTGATGATCATTGATGTGTTTTTACTCTATGAAGTATCTCAAACTATTGTGATCCGTCTGAACCACAAACTTGTTCACCACCAAATACTATCAAAATTTGACCAAAGCATACAAAATAGACAACATTTCTTTGTCATAACTAGAGTATCAATTTTCTACCATACTAAGCTTCTAAATCTCATAGGCAATGGGATGCCTAATATGCATCAGTACTATATCGATACCCATTCCTGAAACATCACATTCAAGAATAAATGGATGCAAAAAATTTGGTAATGCTAACATTTGGCATGTGTTCATCACCATTTTAAGGTGATCAAATACATGTTGTGATGATTCTAACTAAGAAAATTCCCCATTATTATTCAAATATATCAATGGTGTTATCAACTAAGAGTACCCCTTCATGAACCTCTTGTAATAACAACAAAGTCCTAAGAAGCCTCTCAAATGAGTCAGAGTCTTTGGTGGTGGACACTCAATTATTGCCTATAGCTTCATTTGATCCACCTTGACTCTAACTCCAATAAAAATCCTAGGTAGAGGACATCACTCATCCCAAATTCACACTTGTAAATATTCACATAAAGTGATTGTGCACCCATAATATACATGATCTCATCAAGGTGCCTAAAGTGCTCCTCCCATGTTTTGTTGTATATTAGGATGTCATCAAAGAAAACTAGCACAAATTTCCATAGGTATCATTTAAACACATGGTTCATACAAGATTGGAATGTATCTGGAGTATTAGTCAACTTGAAACTAAGAATTCAAAATGCCCAAAGTGACAACAAAAATTAGTTTTATGCACATATTCATCCCTTACCTTGACCTGATGGTAATTAGACCTCAAATCAATATTTTAAAAATATGTGTCACCATGCAATTCATCAATCAACTCATCATTCCTAGGAATTGGATATATATTCTTGATACTTTGCTTGTTGAGAGAATGGTAGTCAATGCACATCTTCATAGTCCCATCTTTCTTCTTCACCAAAACCACTGGAGAAGCAAATGGAATAGAACTTGGTCTAATAAGCCCCATTATCAGCAACTCTTTGATGGCCTTATCAATTTCTTATTTGAAGACTCTATGATGATGGTAAGGTGTAGTCATAACTAAGTTTGATCCTGATTCTAGCTCTATCACATGCTAAAATCCCTTATCAAGTGGCAGTCCTAGAGGTATATCATTGAATACTTGTGCATGCTTATTTAGAATTCCCTGAACATCCTGATGGTGGGATTTATTTTCTCTAAGTGGGGTTGCATTTCTCGCCAAGAAATGGGCTGCCCAAGATATTTATCCCTTTCAAAAATATATTTCCATGATCTTTGCTGAAATTGTACTTGGATCCCTATTGGTCAAACCATGAAGTATGAACTCTTCCCCATCCATTTTGAATTTTAGCACCATATCCTTATAGTTTAGTGTAAATTACCCTAGGGAATGTAACCATTGTACACCCAAGATGACATTTTTATCTCCTATATTTACCACATAAAAATCATCATATAACTGGTACTTACCAAGGGTGATGCCTAAACCCTTGATTCTCTTTGTGTATGGGATTGAAAAGCCATTCAAAACTATGATGTTGAACCCTTGAGAGTCTTCCATTTGTATCCCCTTTTTGTTTACTATCTCCTTATTGATGAAGTTATGGGTTACTTCACTATCGATCAAGATGGTCACCTTATGGCCTTTAATCAAGCCATGTACCCTAAATGGGTGGTATCTAGGAGCTCCTAAAAGAGTAGTAAGGGTGCCCTCTATACTATTTTCATCTCCTTTGATTTTAGCTTCAGGTTCTACTTCCTCCACTCTTGTTCTAGTCATTTCCTCCTCAAATTCATAATATAAAATCACCTCAATACAATACACCTATCCCTTGGTAAAATATCTATGCCCAAGTCCCCATGGATCCTTGCAATTGAAACACAACTTATTCCTCCTCATTTCATTCCTAACCTCTATTTCTTTACTGATATTTGGTAATAATCTAGTTTGAATATTACCTTATTGGCCTTGCTTCCTTTGCTACCTAAAAGGTAGAGGTTTTTGGTGCCTATAAGCATTTATCCTTGGCTGCCCCAAAGTTTCTAGTCTAGATGGCCCACTAGATAGAATTTTCTCTTAGGTGCCAAAGATTCTAAATTTAGATCCCTCTTGATTGCCTCCTGTAAGGATAAAGGGTCAAAGGATTTTAACAAACCCTTAATGGGTTCACCTAGCCCTTCAATGAATATGACCACCATTATTATCTCTATCACATCTAGTAGTAGTACTGTTAATCTCTAAAAATCAATGATGTAGTTGTCCACATTACTTTATTGCCTGAGTTGAACCAACTCCCTAAAATGAATCTCTGGATCCTTCATGTCAAATTTTTTTATTAGATTTTGACTAAATTCATTAATCATGGTGATGGAATCATGTCTCTGGGTGACCATGCCATGGTACCACCACTCATGGGCCACTCCCTCCAAGTGGAGTTTGTCAAAATTAATTGCCTCTTCCTCAAACATGGGATTTAATGAGAAATATGTATCTAACTTTTGCAGCCAATATCTTTCTATAGATTTACTTGAGCCATCAAATTTAGGAAGAGTAATCTTCCCCAACCTCTATTTTATGTCTCTTTGTGGATGATCTAGCAAATTTTGTCTACCTTTCCTCACTCTCTTCTTTTTTTCCATTTTCATAAATCCCTCTAAAGTGAGAATATTTCATAAATCAAAGTTGAGGTTAATATACTCATCTAAATATGATGAATATTCATCATCATGCAGCTATACAGGATCTATTTATTTAGGTGTTTCTTCCTCCTTTGTTAGAAATTTAGCATGTATGATTTTTGGAGATGGATAATTCAATATTCTATCATCATTTGTTGTGCTTGCTTCATCTAATTTTTTCTTGCCTTTATCTATGTGACCTTTGTTCCTTGTATCACCATTATTTATTGAGAGTTGATCCATTATCTGTTGATTCTATTGTTGAGTTTGAATCATTTGTTGAACCAAATATTGGATGAAGGATGTTATACTAGCTATATATTCTCTTCTATCTCCCATTATAGATGGGTCTCTATGAGCTCTTTCATCTCTTTCTCTCATTGAATCAACAAGTACTCTTTCTGATTACAATTTCCTTTTCTCCCTTTGGGAATATCTCAATTCCATGTCACTAAAAAACCTCAAACAATATAAGAACTATAGGCTGGCAAGGTCACCAGCTCTGATACCACTAAAACATACTTTTTAGGATATTTAGACAAATCTACTTTATATTATGAATTCAAACAGGTAAAATTTATACACAAGAATTTACAAAACACCACATAGAGTAAATACTTATTATAAATTGTTGAAGATCATAAATAAAAATCTTATATTATGAGAGGATTACATATGTTGATATATGATAGCCACACTTACAAAATACAAACTCTTAAATCTGTAATCTTCACTAGAGACTTTGCACACCATACTCTTTCCACACTTGATCTCTGATCTCCAACACTAGAGCACAATCACAAACTCTGAATGAGATTATCATACTAAATTAAATGGTTTTCATCCTATGACTCAAGATATTAATGGGGGTTTTGTCCAATGATCTAATTCTTTAATGGGTTTTCATCTAAAGAAGAGAAAGGATGAACACAAGTTCAAACTTATAAAAATGGGGAATATATGAAAGATGTGTGACCAAGGGAGAGAGATTTAACTTATATAATTATAATGAAAAAGGATAAAGAGATGGAAAGTCATGAGAGAAGAATAATTGTTCCATACTTTGAAGTGAAGGCACTATTCACCAATAGTGCATTTTGCCTCCCAGATTTGCAAAGGGATCTTCATGATTTACCATTTGACCAAATCCCAATTGGTGATAGTATTCACAAATAGTGCATTTTTCCTCCCACATGTGCAAGGGGATATCCATGATTTACCTTTTGAAAAAATTGCATGTGCCTCAATCCTTGCATGTGATCCTCCATCAAGAATACTAGACCTTGTCCTCCACCTTCCCATGTATAAACTTATGAGTCAAAAGATTCTTCAATCAATTTGTTCCCCACATGCTTTCACTATTCCTTCTATGTGCCCAAGTGGAAAATTGATTTCCACTTCTTTTTCTCCTTTATTCAAAATGAAAAATTATTATGTGGGCCAAGCCACATCACCCCAAGACATCTCACCACTATGCCACCTTAAAACTATGTTATATCATCATGCACAATCACTCATGAATAGTAATTGGTGAATAGTGATTCCACACTATTATTCCATTTCATTACCCATCATAGCCTATGGGAATAAAATAGGCTATTAATTCTACCAAAGGATCCTTAGGAAGAGGGGGATATTACACAAAACTACTAATCCTCTATTTTGTGGGCTGCTTGTCAAAAAATTTCAATATTGAAATAATTTTTTGATATATTTACTTAATTTGGGGCTAATAAAACTTATTTTTTTATTTTTTTATATTTTAATTAAAATATCATACTTTTTTAATATCTTATTATTATCCAAGGCAATGATGGTGTATGATCTCCCATTACACTCGTAGGGTGATTCCTAGGGATCATAAATCATCAATAAACCTCTAAATTTTTATTTTTTAGGGGGTAACATCGCATGGAATTGAAACCCATGCACTTGACATAGTCTTAGGTGGATTATGATATGGATTTCATCACCACACATAAAACACACTCTATGTTTGATAAATTATAAATATCAGGATAATTGTCACCAAGTTAAGTGCAACTTCCCATACAACATTTTGTGAGGTGAAAAGGTAACACCCCCAACATGTAGGTGTCATAAAACAACCTAAAAAAACTTGGGACCCACATAATGAAATGTGTTTATAGGATTACCTTTTATATCCATTCAAACCTAACTTAATACCCTTGGCCATAATATGCATCCAGGTCAGGAAAAAATCATTCCTGGAGATCACTCACTAGGTATAGTAGTGAGAGAGGGTTGGATGATACCAATCTAGGAACCTCTCACTACATTTTTTTTAGTGGGATAGGTGTCAGTTTTGACTCCTATGTTAATCACTATAATTAGGTTTGTGACTTTTTTTACTATTTTTTGTGTGTTTTTGAGACACATATTGTTTCAAGACCTGGAACCTATACACAAAGCAAACCTAGTCAACACTTGACCCTATTGTAAAACAAAACACTTATCCAAATTTTTACCAAATTATAACCATGTTAACATGTTATTATCATCATAATTCATCTTATATCATCTTGTCATCATACCTAACCTTTCTCTAGTCACCTTTATTTAGTCAAACCCTCATCATTCTTCCCAACATTGTCTATAAATTTCCATAATCATCATCCTATCTAAATTTGCCTAAAACCTTAATCTAGTCACAATCCATCCAGGAATTTACTTTCTCCCCTGGCATAGTATTATCATAGTGTAAACCTCCTAGTCATCCTTCTTGGCATTATTCCAACCTATCCACATCATTGATTTATAACCCAATAAAAGCACACTTGTCCACCTCGATTATCATGAAAAAATAAGTTCACATAGATATTAAGCTATACCATTACCTAAATTAAATACCATCCCTTAGTCATAACTCTTATCTAAACCCATCATCAATAACCCATCACTTTGATCAATTAAGTACCCGTTATCCCTTTCTTATCAACTTGTCACTCTACCTAATTAGACACCCACCATCCCTTTGATAGTAAAATTTTAACCATACCAAAATAAGCACTTAGCATCACCCTATCGATATTTTTATATAAACCTATCACTCTAATGGTTTAAATACAACATCCATTGTATTATATACTGTCACTATGTTAGTTTTAATCTAACACCCCTTGTTATCTTATTACTCTGTTATTTTGAATTTGACACCCATCATCATCCCATCATTCTATTGGTCTAAACCTAGTACTTGTCGATACCTTTCTAACACCCATCATACTATCAATCTAAATTTGACATCCCTTGATAATCCAAAACCATACATATTACATATCATCTAGTCCAAATTTAGGGAATCACACCCTTATTATTATTTAAGCCAATCATACTAGCTCCAAATATTATGAACCTCTTTGCTCAAGATCATAACCCATCAAACCTCTATTTTTTTTTCATACCCAACCAATCACGTCAAAGGTAAGCTTCATCCAACATATACCTATCTATTCCATTAATTATGATGGCACCTCTTACCCATGCCCAAACTTTAGAAAGTTAGAAAAATTTCAAATCAAATTAACAATAATCTTAGGAACTTGGGTGAGAAATCCTTAGATCATGAATAAAGTGTTAGCGACATGAACATCTTAGGGGGTGATGTGTGTAGACACTTTAAAATGGTCACGAATAACCTCCAATCAAGCTTTTGGCCAATTTCCACCCAAAATGCATAATTTGGCCTAAAAACACTAAAACATGCTAAATGATGTGAAGCTGACATATTTAAGTGCCGATTTTGGATAGGGTATCCCTAAATGGGGCAATGAAATTTATGGGCTAGCTAACTTTGATCAATTCATTTCGAGTCAAAATGCCAAATTTGCACTTGGGTGCTCTAGACTGCTCTTTCCTATCAAATATATTACATGAGACATGTACCTTTGTTATTTGTTGTTGGTAAAATCCTAAATGGGAATATGCATCTAGTGCATTTGATAGTGACTTCCAATTATAATCTAGTCAAATTTAGGACCAATAACAAGGCATTCTGATCAATTTGAGTAATTTATGCATAAAGTGCTTAATCATGCTTAAGAGCTAATTAACCCAAATCAAGGCATAATCAATAATTCCATGGAAAATTGTTATATAATTATTTTTGGAAATAAATATTGAATATCTACATCATAAAGTGACCTCATTTCTTGGGAAGGCATCCCTAGGCCATAAATGCCATAAATATTAGGATTCATGCCCTCCATGCCTCATCAATGCCTTGCATGATGCCCTTCATGCCTCTTAATTTCCCCTTCTTCTAATGCCATGATGAGTATAATTACAAATTTAATTCCAAAAATTGAATTAATCCTCAACCACACATCTCAATCTTGAGATGGATGGTTGAGGTTGATTATGATAAAATCCAAAAATCTATAAATAAGAGGCCTCACAACATTATTTCTAAGCTTAATTTATGCAAAGTTATAATGCAGGATTGGTTCCAAAAGCTTCATGAAACTAGTGTTACCATGCCAAATTGATTCCAAGCCACAAGCCAAAGGTGCCAAGGAGAGATGGAGGTAGCCAAACTTCTATTGCCAAGGACTTCATGAGCACAAGCCGAGCAAGCCACTACTACAAAGGCCTTTGGAGCATCCAAGGAAGGTGAAAAAACTCTTGTATTTGATCCCTTGATTTTTAGTTGTGCTTGTCATTTGTTTTCGTTAACTAAGCTCTCCCTAGTGTCTAGGCCTATAGATGTTATCTTATTAGTGTGTTTATTTCATTTTGTTTTCATTTTGGAACTAACACCATACTAACCATCCTCTCTTGAGTCATATTCCTAGGTCACAATGTGGACTCTTAGTATGATTTTTTAAATAATGAATTGAAAAAATCCCAATTTGAATAGTTCATATATGAAATTAAAGACCAAATATTGAATCATCTTATTGAAATGGGAGCTAAGGTACCCCTAAATTTAATTAGGACCTCTTAAGGAACCTAGTGTAAATTCATATAAGGTATGGCACTTCACATAACCTTAATCCTCCCTTAGAAAAAAAAGAAGTCTTAAATCTTGTTGATCATGAAAATGAGGAGGAAAACTAAGTTTTTTATGAAAAACCTAACCCATACCTATTAATACAACTAGAGTCGAGGCCAATAAAGGAAAATACATTTTGAAGGATCAAGCTAAAAATGAATATAAAAGAGTCATGTGTGACCATATGATCAAATCACCCAACAAGTCAACTTTTTATCCTCCTAGATAAACTCCAAAGTGATTAAACCTACCTCACCAAGGAAACTTATTAAAACCATCCTCTCACATAAACACTAAGACCAAAATAAATCTAAACCTTATCCAAAATTCACTTCAAATCCTTTGATGGACCCTACCTTCACTCACTAATGGAAAGCTATGAAGGATGCTATCCAAAATATGGATACACGAGCACATTCTAAGAAATAAAAATATGAAGACTTCTACTCTTATCCCTTTGACATGATAATTATTTATGTACCTTTTCTTACTCATTTTGAACTTCCAAATTTCAACAAGTATAAAGGAAAAGGGGACCCATGTGAACATGTCAAATAATTATTAATGTCTTGCCATGAATTTTCATATAGTGATGCCTATATGCTTCAGTTATTCCTAGAAGCCTTGGTGGACCAACACTATAATGTTTTAAGCACTTTTCCAAGGGAACTATTACATCATTTTAGGATTTAACTAATAAATTCATTAGACATTTCTATTATAATGTTGAACATGAAATCACCATGTTAGATATATATAATCTAAACAAATAAATGGATAGAGTCTAGCATCATTTTTACAGAGATGGTGAATCTTGATAGGTCAATTCCCTTGTTCAATTCTTTAAAAAGAATTAGTCAACATACTCATCAATAACCTTAATTCAAAATTGGGATATCAGTTGAAACTTCATTGTGCTACTAATTTCAATGAAATTATTGATAAATGAATTTAGATATAAATAAATTAGGGATCATCAAAATATATTCCAAGAATGATCACATTCAAAGTAATAATATCTATTCTGATAAGCGTAAATTCTTAAACAAGAATAAAAACATTATTGGATATAATGTCTCAGACACCCAACATGTCCAAATAATCCAAAGCCCTACCTCTTCCTCCAAATGATAATAACATGCATCAAATATTACCATTCCATGATGAAGCCAAGGTCCACTTTAGGAAGGTGACACTATATTAATATCGATGATCCAATCAAATATGTCTTAAATAAATTAATCACTACAAAAATTATTACCCTACCAAAAATTAAACCCCTTGATGATAGTAAACCATGCCCAAATTGGTTTAAATAATATTAATGTTACCACTATCATCATGTTAAAAGGCATGACACTAGGATATGTATGCAACTAAAAAACTATATTCATGTCCTCATTAAAAATGAGAAATATAATTTGAGGGAGGAGAAGCATCTTATTTTAAAAATCAACATTTAGGTATTTACCAAGATCCCTTCCTAAAGCATGATCAAAATCCCAAAGGTATGACTAGGGATCAAAATTAACCTTTATCTTCCAAGCAATTTGATTATCTTGAGACCCAATATAAACATAACTATCATGTCACCACCACAAAAATTAGAGACAAGATACCTAAAGATCCTTAAATCCTATAACACCCCATTATCAAAGTCAAAGGGGCATCTTTTGATTGTGGTGTTACCACCTAATGTGGAAAAATCACTATCCTAGGGGTACCTCCCAATGCCTCATCTCAAAGGGAACCTCATATGCTCAATGTTTCCAAAACCCTCTCAAAAACTCTTGAGGGTAATTATTACTATCCAACAACTTGAGAATAGCCCAACCCAAATATCCATTATGGATCTTCTTAAGTCCTCATCTATCCACTATGACATTCTAAAAAAATACTTCACGAGTCTAAATTACCCATGAACATTAACATTATTCAATTTTAAGCCCTTGTTGGTCACTTTTATTCATCACAATAAATTAATTTTAATCCCCAAGGCATGCCACCAATAGACCCTAATCACAATTACCCCTTATATGTAGAGTTTTCCATTACAAACCAAAAAAAACCATGAGTACTCTTTCAATATTTGTAATATTAATTTGATAAAAAAGTTGGGATATTCTATGTCAACACTTAGACCTCAATTAATAATTATTAAGGCTTATGATGACAATAAATGGCAGTCATCAAGAACTATATATCTCCATATCTTGTTGGGTTAAGTTATCCATCAAACACTTATCCATGTTATTGATTTTGATCTACCCAATAACATCCTCCTAAGTCGACCCTAGATTCATGAAGTGTAGGTTGTTCTTTATACTATCCACCAGTGTCTTAAGTTCTCACATTCTATATTGGAAGTCACAATCCAAAGTAATTCACAATATTTTCACAACTATGAAATGATGAAAGGATTTGACTATAGCTTATATATTCTCGATACTAAGACTATTACATATGATCCCAAGTCAAAAAATTACATCTATCCCAATGACTTACCATTCATTTACAATCCTCTTGATTCTAGCCATATCAAGATCACTTCAAATTGTTGTGGAGAGTACGAGTATCAAACATTTCAGGTTGGTAATCTCCCTTTGTTACCCTATAGTTATAGATACCTCACCATGAAGGAGGATATGTCAATTACATATAAGTTTGGATCCACATCATTTACTAAGTTAGGCCTATTTTTATAAGAGTATATTGAATAATCAAATGACTCATGGTTGAGTCCATAAGGTTTTCCTTTTGATTTTAGGATCTAGAATATTCCAAAGCCAATCACACATGTCAAATATGAAATATAAATGAAAAAGACTAAGTTGTCAAGAATAAGACATCTTGGAACCAATCCTAGATAAGGGCCATCTATTACATTGAGGTGTAGGACACTAATAATATGGCACTAGTCTTTATGATGTTATCTAAGATTCTTATTCAATTGTAAAGAATCTACATTTGACAAGGATGTCAAGATATGTTCCATCCATAGTCTCTATAAATATATTATTTTCATGAACCTATCCACCAACACCTCCATCTATACCATTAGTCTTCCACTTTACCATCCTACCTTTCTCAAATGGAGTGAGATGGAAGAACCTTCCTTTGACATTTTTCAATGTTACAAAGCCATCATTTTATTCATGGTAATTCAAGATCACATGCCTTCAAATGACCATAAGAAGGGGTTTGAAATTAATTTAAATACTTGAGCTTATTTCATAAAACAAATTGAGTCACTAAATCAAATTGAATTAGAATAATCTATTATGCCTATTTTTCATACCATTACATTTTTTTTGAAACTTATACTCATAGCTTCCATAGTGATGACTTAGTCATAAAATCTAAAACTGCAGTTGGGGACCTAAGTCAATTAGTAGTTTTATGAATATAAATGTTTTCAATTAAATTATTTGTTAATGATTTGTTTATGAATTCATGTGTATATTACAATGGTTTTGAAAAGCATTTGTGGTTGAATGAATAAAATTATCATATATATATTATTATTATCATGTTGTTTTTAGTCATAAGTTTTTAGTTGATAGAATTGATCAGATTGTAGTGATTACTTAAGTATTTTTGATTCAAAATGATAATATTCAATATGATTTTATAATAATTGAAGGCATTTTATGGATTTGTTATAAAACGTTTTCAGTTAGTTCATTTGAAATTTGACTGCAAGCTTTATATGGATTTATCATAATGATTGTTAGAATAGTCATATTCAAAATTCAATTACAAGAACCAAAAGTTGTGTTGACCTTTTTTGGTCCTGCAGACCAACATCTGTCTCCCTTTTCTTCTCCTTCCATTTCCATGCTTAGACATGAAGGACAATGCAGAAGTATACTTATGCAACTCATTTTTTCTCTTGGCATGCAAAAGGCTTAACTTCAAGTATTTGCAAGAACAAGTAGGGTTAGAAGGAGTGATTATACAGGAGTTTGCAAAAGGTGATAGCTTCATGAGAATTCCCAAAGTTGAATGTAAGTTCCATGTCTCAAACATCTAAGGAGCTCCATGATGTGATCTCAGGTTTGACAGAGAAAATAAACTCTTTTGGAGGACTTTTATTGGCAAAATAGAACAGGTTCAGAGGGCAAAAAATGCTTGAAAGGGTCAGAGTTTTCCTTTAGAAAAAGGACTAAGGCAAAAGAAATCCAAGGGAATTAAAGGGATGAATTCTTTCAGACTTTATGTTTGAAGGAATTCCTTCAGACATTTTGTCTGAAGGTATTTGCCAAATGGATCATTTTCAAAAGCCTGAAGGGTAACAACCCTTGCAAGGGGCACTCAGGCAACTAAAAGGCCTTTGCAACTTTTCTGAAAGGTAATTTTGGAGACCAAACAGTGCTTGTGGAGGGTAGGTGATGAGAAAAGTGGACCATTACAAAGCTCTGAAGGGTAACCTTAGGTTTGATTTAGCCCTTGCATAAGGCAGCTGGTCAAAAGGCCCAAAAGGGACTTGCCCTTTAGAAGAAAGACCAAGGGAATTTTCATAAGGCAAAGATAGAAGAAAAAGCAAAGGCTAAATTTCTTCGAACAAAATGTCTAAAGAAATCCTTCCAAAAGAAAATCCCATGGCAAAAGACCTTCGAACAAAATGTCTAAAGGAATTCCTTTGGACTTTTCCTGAAGAAGAAGCCTGACCGAAGGGAGAGTCGACAAAAAACAAGAAAAAAAACATGAATATTTCCTTCAGACATTTTGTCTGAAGGATTTGAGGACCAAGAAGCTTGAAGGACCCCAAAGGGTAAGTGCCCTTGCGGGTGACTCTCAACGACCATGAAATGGACCTTTCTCAAGGCCCAAAGGGACACCTTCCCTTTGAGAGGTTTCAAGGACAAAATCCCAACCAAAAGAAAAAGCTGAAGGAAGGGAAAAAGCTAAAGAAATTCAAAGGGGCGACATGCCTGTAGACATCAAATTGAGCATCATGAACTAGCCGTTGGAATCTTGACATCAAATGACATCCCCGCAAATTTCAAATTTAGGGTAACAGAATAGCCATTGATCTTCAAACGCTTGAGTGTGAACATGAGGAAATTCAATGGGGTTAAGACAAAAGAGATGACAAAAGACAAATCTAGGAGAGGACAAAGCTAGGAAAAGACAAAATTTAAGAATGAACTTAGTGACTTGCTGATGAAAGAGCCCAAGGAGCCAAAAAAGGATGATAAGGTAGCCTCGAGAGCTCAAATTCTAGGAAAAGACAAAGCCAGGAAGAGACAAAATAATGAGATATGGACAAAATAGCCCAGGTGGCAAAAGGGAGGTGTCAGCACAAGGATTTATTCCAGTATTTGACATAATCTCTACCAAGTGGTCATCAAGGAGTGTGAATAGTGAAGATGTGGCTTATTTTTCCATACTTTGCATTGATGAGCAAACAAAATGCATGAATATTTTGAAGGATCAGTCTTGTTTGCAGAAAAAGAGATGCAGCCCATACTTTCACATTAATGTTTGAATGCCAAAATCAAGACTGACAACCAACATATCATTCTCTTTCAATAGTTTTCTCTTCCCAATGCTCTCAATGCACATGGGCCACTTGTAAAAAAGGGCGTCAAAGTATTTTCCAAGGGGGTGCAATTTGCTTCCTCTCTCTATCTATTTTTAACTTCTCATTTGAGAATAGATATCTCTCATTGTTGTAAGGTGAAGCCCTACCAATTTTCAACTAGAATCAATAGAATATGCATTTTTACCTCTATTTTGGTTGGCTATATATCTAAGTGTGTCTGAGTGTTAACCTTATGTTTAGTCATTTCTTTCTTGATTTCTCCCAAGATTGATACCAACATGCCTGGTATAGACAAAGTGCCATTCCTGTAGGTAACAAGAAGAGCTGTATCTGGAGCACAGAGGTAAAAGAAGGTTACCAGACAATGTGCTTTTCCTATAATGCCTATGGTAAGTTCATTTTATATGTGTTTTCATTAAAGCCTCCCTGTTAAGCTTCCTTTAGTCTAGAACTTTCATCAAATAAAGTGTATGTATGTGTTCTTATGGTTTAAAGTGTGAGTATGAGTAGATCAAACTTGTTTGGTGCATCACCAGCTTAGGTTAGGTTCTATTTTTTAGTAATATTTCTCTCTTTTCAACCCCCCATTATATATATGTATTAGTAATATTATTGGAATAACTTAGAGATGCATCAGAGGGAGCTAGCCCTTATCTAGAGACTCTCCCCTCAAATTTTCCAGACCCACAGGCAAGAGAGGAGTTTCCATTGTGCCACATGGAAGAGAGAAGCCCAACCTTCTCTCAAGGGTGCAATCCATAGCGTCAATAGTTTTTGGCACGCCCAGTGGGACATTTTGTCTAAAGAGTTGAAGAACTTTGGTGTGTTCTTCAACCAACTAGCCTTTGGAGGATTTTCATCAACACCAATGGTGACTCCAAGTTAAATCAGTTGGTTAAATAGTCCTAGTGCCAGCAAGAAATCACATTTTTGTATGTATAATCCCATTGCTCAAAATCATGGGCCTTGTATTCCTTCATATGGTTTTGATCAAGGTCAGGTTGTTCATGGAATCACCTCAAACAGCTATCCTAGTTGCCCTTCGACAATAAGGGAAGTAACACTAGAATTTGAGAAGCAAGTGATGGAGATAGACAAATTCGATGAGCAGTATAGATAGCATTAAGAGCTTATGTACAAAGAGGAGTGTTTGTTTAGGCAAGCTTAGGCCTTGCAATCCATGGAGGAGGAGGTAGCAAAATGGAAGAGTCCATTCATTCAAGGCAGTCAGCCTTGTGTGCCCCCTCTTATTCTAATTAAAGCCCCCTTTTGTGCACCTAATCCTTTCTACAAGATGGCATTTGCTCACTTTAGCTCATTCGATGCAGTAACTGATCTTGCTCTTAATGCCTTGTGCCTATCTTTTCAGCATCAAAGGGAACTAGAGTAACCCCCATGGAAATGAACCTTCTCAATTCCTTAGAGTGTGAATCCTCCTTGGAAGGGAATACCATGAACCAACACATCCCTCTTTAGGAAACTCATCCTATACATTAACAATCTCTCCCTAATATTACTCAACCTCCTCAGGTCTTTCAACATGATGTTAAGATTCTAAGTTGGAAAAGGAAATATCATGAACTAGCTCAAGACCTTGAAGAGTATAAAGTTGCTGCCTATTCACAAGGGAAAAGTTCCAGTCCCAAGGTCATGAGTTGGAAGCAAACAATGGAATCATGGGGTAGAAAGGATGAGGAGAAAGGTTTTAATTAGAACCTTAAGGGAGATGAAATTGATTCTACTCATCATGATGATGCTTGTGGCCTCAAAGAAAGGCTCTTTCAAGAGAATATAGCCAAACAAATTGTAGAATTGGAGTCCAGAATGAGGTTCCTCAGCCAAAGTATGATGGATGGTTCAGATCAAGTAGAAGATCCTATATCTAAACACACCCCATCTACACTCATTCAAGACAACTATTAGGCCACATCTGATATAGATGAGATGCTAGCTAAATGGAAGGAAGAGAATCATTCGATTCTAGCTCAAGGACTACCTCCTCTTCCACGTGAGTTTAACCATCAGCCTTCTACTTCATCCCTTCTCAAGGAGGAGCCTATTTTGTAGGAGGTAAGTGAAGAAGAAAGGATCCAATTTGCATCTGATCAAGATGTTCTCATGGATGTCAATGAGGAAGAAATCCTCATGGGTGCTCCTTTTGAAGACATCATCAACAATAGAGAAGACACAGGTCATGCATACATGTGGATGTTTCAATAATATGAAGAAGAACATAAGCATGGTGAGCTCTCTCCTCCCTTGTTTGATGAACTTCCTTATTTATTTGATGAGGAATATGACCATGCCATGGAACCTGAGTTGGAGGAGGATCAGGAAGATGTCTTTTAACAACTGGAGACTCTAGTTTTTGAGCAAGAAAAGGAGAGGCTTGTCTATCTTGAGGAAAGCTTTGAAGAAGAGAGCCTTAAGCAAGAAGGTGGTGTTCTATGGGATAAGCAATTAATTTGTGGTTCCATTTTAGACATCACAATGATCACCATTCTTCAAGAAAGCCATGATCAAGTAGAAGATAAATTTGACAATATTTTCAATGAAGCAGAAGGGGAAAAGCCAATTCATGATGCATATCAAAGGGCTGATGGTGACAAGCTAGAAATCATGGATTTCTTGGTGAAACACACCATCATGAAAAACTAGCAGGAGGAAAGCTTCCAAGAACATGAAAAATACATATATGTTGGAAGCATGTTTTCCCATGATTCATTTGGATACGAGCCAATCAAGGTGGCAGGCAAGAAGAGCAACTTACCAAGTCTCCATTCCATTCAGTCACTTATCTAGCATCATAAGTTCTCTTGCCATGAAGGGTACTTAAGAAGTTTTCCCTTTGATCCAGGAGGGAAGCAAATATATCGGGTTAGCTTTACATAGTAGTTTACTTTCAGTTTTTCTTTCCCTGTTTTCCCTAAGTGCTATTTTCACAAGTAGTGTTTTTAGCCTTGTGTGTGTTTTCCTTTGTGTATGGGGTAGAAAGATTCATGATTGATTCTTGGATCTCTTGAGGCTATTGATAATTTTTTAAAGCTATGTTCTGACTCTGTGTCCAATGGATTCTGAGGCTACTGGCTTCTCAACATAACAGGCATGCTTCCCCTAGGAATCACCAAATTGTTGACCATTTTGATCCTATAGACCAAAATTGGTCTCCCTTTTCTTCTCCTTCCATTTCCATGCTCAGACATGAAGGATAATGCAGAAGTATACTTTTACAACTTCTTTTTTCTCTTGGCATGCAAAAGGCTTAACTTCATGCATTTGCAAGAATAGGCAGGGTTGGAAGGAGCGATTATACAGGAGTTTGCAAAAGGTGCTAGCTTTATGAGAGTTCCCAAAGTTGAGTGTAAGTTCCATGTCTCAAATGTCTAAGGAGATCCATGATGTGATCTCAGGTTTGACAGAGCAAATAAACTATTTCAAAGGACTTTTATTGGCAAAATAGACCAAGTTCAGAGGGCAAAAAATGCTTGAAAGGGTTAGAGTTTTCCTTCAGAAAAAGGACTAAGGCAAAAGAAATCCAAAGGAATTAAAGGGATGAATTATTTCAGACTTTATGTCTGAAGGAATTCCTTCAGACATTTTTTCTGAAGGTATTCACCAAATGGATCATTTTCAAAAGCCCGAAGGGTAACAACCCTTGCGAGGGGCACTCAGGCAACTAAAAGGGCCTTTGCAACTTTTCTGAAAGGTAATTTTGGAGACCAAATAGCCCTTAAAAAGGGTAGGTGATGAGCAAAGTGGACCATTACAAAGCTTTGAAGGGTAAACTTGGGTTTGATTTAGCCCTTGTAGAAGGTAGCTGGTCAAAAGGACCAAAAGGGACTTGCCCTTCGGAAGAAAGACCAAGGGAATTTTCATAAGGCAAAGAAAGAAGAAAAAGAAAAGGCTGAATTTCTTTGGACATTTTGTCTGAAGAAATCCTTCCAAAAGAAAATCTCATGGCAAAATACCTTTGGACAAAAATTTCAAAGGAATTCGCCTGAAGAAGAAGCCCAATTGAAGGGAAAGCTGATAGAAAACAAGCAAAAAAACATGAAGATTTGCTTCAGACAAAATGTCCGAAAGAATTCCTTCAGACATTTTGTTTGAAGGATTTAAGGACCAAGAAGCTCGAAGGACCTCGAAGGGAAAATTCCCTTGCGAGGGACTCTCAATGACTGCAAAAGGGACCTTTCTTAAGGCCCGAAGGGACACCTTCCCTTTGGGAGGTTTCAAGGACAAAATCATAACCAAAAGAAAAAGCCAAAGAAAGGGAAAAAGCTAAAGGAATTCAAAGGGGTGACAGGCCCATAGACATCAAATTGAGCATCATAAACTAGCTGTTAGAATTTGGACATCAAATGACATCCCCACAGATGTCAAATTTTAGGGCAAAAAAATAGCCATTGATCTTCAAATGCTTGAGCATGAACATGAGGAAATTCAACGGGGTTAAGACAAAAGAGATGATAAAAGATAAAGCTAGGAGAGGATAAATGTGGGAAAAGACAAAAGTTAAGAATGAACTCAATGACCTACTGATGAAAGAGCCTAAGGAGCCAACAAAGGATGATAAGATAGCCCCAAGAGCTCAAATTTTAGGAAAAGAAAAAGCCAGGAAAAGATAAAATAATGAGATATGGACAAAACAACCCAGGTGGTAAAAGGGAGGTGTCAGCACAAGGAGTTATTCTAGCGGTTGACACAGTCTCTGCCAAGTGGTCATCAAGGAGCATGAACAGTGAAGACACAGCTTGTTTTTCCACACTTTTCATTGATGAGTAGACAAACCACATGAATATCTTGAAGGAGTAGTCTTGTTTGCAGAAATAGAAATGTGGCCCATGCTTTCACATTAATGTTTGAATACCAAAGTCAAGACTGACAGCCAACACAACATTCTCTTTCAATGGTTTTCTCTTCCCAATGCTCTCAACGCACATGGGCCACTTGTAAAAGAGGGTGTCAAAGTCTTTTCCAAGGGGGAACCATTTGCTTCCTCTATATATCTGTAACTTCTCATTTGAGAAGAGATATCTCTCATTGTTGTAAGGCGAAGCCCTGCCAATTTTCACCTGGAATTAATAGAATACACATTTTTACCTCTATTTTGGTTGGATATATCTCTGAGTGTTAACCTTGTGTTCAGTTATTTCTTTCTTGATTCTCTCACAAGCTTGATACCAACATGCCTAATATAGACAAAACACCATTCTTGTAGGTAACAAGAAGAGTTGTATCTGGAGCATAGAGGAAAAAAAAGGTTACCAAATAGTGTGTTTTTCCTACATCACCTATGGTAAGTTCATTTTCTATGTGTTTCCATTAAAGCCTCCCTGTTAAGCTTCCTTTAGTCTAGTGCTTTCATTAGATAAAGTGTATGTATGTGTTCTCATGGTTCAAGGTGTGAGTATGAGTAAATCAAACGTGTTTGGTGCATCACCAGCTTAGGTTAGGTTTTGTTTTTCAGTAATCTTTGTCTCTTTTCAACCCCCCATTATATATATGTATTATAAATATTACTAGAATAACTTAGAGATGCATCAGAGGGAGCTAGCCCTTATCTAGAGACTCTCCCCTCAATTTTTCTAGACCCATAGGCAAAAGAGGACTTTCCATTGTGTCACATGGAAGAGAGAAGCCCAACCTTCTCTCAAGGGTGCAATCTACAACATCAATAATTTTATATTATATAAATTGTGCCATGAATACGTTTACTATAACGTTGAAACCTAAGCTGTTTCCTAAGGATTATCAATTATCCTATGTGGCTTAATTTATAATTTAAATATTATTTCCTGTTAAGTGTTCAATGTATAATGGTGGACCTAATGTAAATACTTAACATGGACATGGGGGTGATTGTTTTAATTTTGAGGAATTGTTTGAAATTAAACTATGTTTAATATTGTTCAAACTCAAATCTCATATGTTTTGAATGCTATGTTGGAAATTTGGTGATTTAGTAAGCAATATAGTTGGCAATATGATTTAATGTAAGCATGGTAGAGGTTCTAAGATCTCGATGAGATCAAAGGTGGTTTTAAATGAATTAAATGTGAAATGTATATGCCTTGATTTACATAAATTATTTTATTTTTTAGTGAAGTTTTTGGTTATGAATAAGTTTGATGCCTTGCTAAATGAGTTAGAAGTCAACTTAACAATGTGCCTTGAATTAAGTAACCAATGTGGTGGATGCACATAGGCACAGATAGTTAAGGCTTAGGGTTTAGTATACAAATAGATTTATTTTTCATTTTGATAGTCATTTGTAAATATTGTTGTGGAATCTACACTTTGTCAAGATAGATTTTAGAGGTTGTTTACGGAAAATTACAGGCAAAAAATTACACACAATGTAAACATGTACGCCAATGATGAAAATGAATAAGTTTGCATGGAGAGAAATGATAGTTTTAACTCTGCATGATATTTTGATAAGTTTTAGTCAAGTTTAATTATTTATTTAAAGAACGTTGCATGCATAAATCTTAGAATTATTATTGATAAGGATAGTTGAAAATATTTTTGATGATAAAGTTTTTTCCTTGTCATTTTAAATCAGTTCATCTTTGTTTATAAAGATAAATTTGGTAAATAAAATCATATTATAATTTATGAAGCATTGAGAATTTTTTGAGCTGCGTCTAAGATGATTATGAGGGTTATCTTGTGAATACACAAAATTTTGGTTTTGGGTTTTAGTTTGTGATTTTGTCATGGCATTCTTGTCGTATCGGTTTTGATTACAAGTTATGGTTTCATAAATAAATGGTTAAAAATCTAATGTTTTGAGAATGGTTTTCTCTTGAAATTTTAGTATATTATTTTGTTAAAGATTTTGATATAAATAATGTAATAGCAAGCAATCTATATGATTCTCCAAAATACAATTTTTTGGTTTTTATTTCAAGTCATGAATATTTAAAGAATAATAAGAAATGTTTGATAGTTTCGAGAAAGCTATGATAAATTATTTTCTCAGTTTCAAAATAATGATTTAGAAAGGATATGACTATGTCAAAAGTTTTGGATTCTGTGCCAATTTAAAAAAAATTATGAAATGCATATAATGAAACTTTTGTCAAAATTTTCTTTCAATATTATAGATTTATTATTAGTTGATAAGAAATATGTGCAGTTACATTTATGAATAATACATATGTTATATATTTTTAGACGACAATTATGTATTAAGAACCAAATGTTATATGGGTAATAACATTATGAAGTATATAATTGTATTATTATGATTATGATTTTGAATATTTAATGGGACATGACAAAGTTAGAAGTTTTTCATATAAATAGTTTAGTTTCAGACAATTAAGATTCTTTATTTGTTTTTTTGATATAGTTGGAAATATTCATAAAGTGATTGAAAGTTGGAAATATATAAGTATATTTTTATTTCCATAATTGATATATTCATTTTGATACTTAGTCATATAATAATTAAAGTTTAAATATATTTTAAACTGTATATAAGATGTCAGGATATGATCAATCAGATTCAAATAGGGATGATGATAATAGAAGTTAAGGAATCACAATTTTGGTAGTATTAATCAAGAGGCACTAAATAGGTAATTTACTAGAGGGGGTTTTAGGTCTAAATAGTTTGGCCTAGATATGCCAGTAGAGGAGGCAGAATGTCTATCCATTTTGATACCACCGACCTTGAATTTTAGAATGTGTTTAATAATTTGCCATTTAATCTTACAAATCATAATGATAATAGAGGTTTTTGTGGCCATAGATTTGAAACCGGATCTCATTCCTATAGTAGATCTTCCCATCATTTATATCATATTTTAAACTAGATACCTATTCAATCACCCAGTTAAGAAAGAGTTAATGATGTTAATGAACCAACTCAACTGGCCAATGAGATAGCCTATACAAAAAAAATTACGAATCTTGTCTTGCTTTCTTGTCTTGGTAACCTATAACACCTCAAAAAATGTCTATTTTAGGTTGCAAGAAGTTCAATTTGAGAAAAAACACTTTTTTTCATACATCCAATCACTTCTAAGAAACGTTCAAACAATCAAGAATAATTAGATACTCCAATAGAGATCAAAATTGTGAAGCGAGTTAAATTGAAAGTAGATGATTTTGAAAGTGATTCTGATACAAAGTTGGTCCAATTTATTGCAGTTAAAATGGAGTATAATAAACGTTTTAATGAAAGAGGTGAACTTATGATTGAAGTCATATTTGATTTTGATGATTTTTTATTATCAAAAATATATTTTTCATTTCAAAATTGAATTTTTAAGTTGATAAGACTTAAGTACATTTTAGATTTTGATACTTTGATTATAATATGTTTGAAGTGCAAGAGGCTTTAATTTTGATACATACATATATATATATATATATATATAAATAATTTTGATTATATGTATTATAGAATTAATATAGATAATAATTTTATTTAATTTTAAAATTATCTTATTAATTATTAAAATAATATTATTTATATTTTTATTAATTGATTATAATTGATTAGAGGGTCCCCACCCATTAGAAAATACCCGATATATTTTAAAATAATTGATCTTTTAAGACTTGAAGTCTTAAATAAACCTTAACTAATAACTATCAATATTAATTGAATTTTAAAAGTTAATTATTTAAATTAATAAGTAACTAATTAAGGTTAGTTACAATTTTTTTTAATCAATTTTGAAGTATAAAAGAAGATCAAGGATTTATTTGAAGGGAGGAACAATATAGGTATTAAAGATTTATACGTTGTAAAGTCAATCATTTATATCTCTTTTCTATATAATATTCCAGATATAGCATAAATTTTTTAGAGAGATCAATGATACTTTCTCTGACGGTTGATTATATTTCTTAGGCAATGTAGGTATATCCAATTCTATATTATCATTTATAATAGATTATTTGAATTTTATCAAGTTTAACATCTTTTAATGATTATTTTTTGTAATTTTATGTGTAAAATTTGAGTATTCAACTCAAATAATGATGAAAATTTCATTATTTGTGACATTTATTTGATTTAATTGATTGTAAAAATTATCTTTTAAAGATATTTTGTAAAAAAGATGTTGGTTTCTCAAATAAAAATGATCTATTTTGTTAATACGACTCTCTTTGTTGAGACTCGCATGTTTTATTTATATTGTACTTTATTTTAACTTTGACTTTTACTTTAATTTAGATCTAATTTAGTCTAATCTCTAATTGATCTAATTTATTTAGTTTTAATATATTTTGTATTCAATTTGTTGTTTATTTCTGAGTTTCTTAAGTTAATTTAGTTTCTTAGTTTAGTTTAGTTTAATTTAGGTTAGATTCTTTAGGTTTTCTTTATTAGTTCATTATCTTTTATTTAGTTAGTTCATGTTTTGTTTGCTTTTTTCTTTTGTTTGTTGAGTTATGTTTATGTTACTCATTTTATTGAAGATATGTTTATAAATTGATTTATTTTGACTTCATTTTACTTTTTTATTTTTTGTTTATTGTCTTAGTGTTTACTTCGAAGTTAAGACATCAAAGTAAGATATTATTTTGAGAATATATTTAATTATTGAATTAGATTTTTTTCCTTAAAGAGATTGTCTTATTTATAGACTCTCTTTGTCATATAAGATAGATTACATATTTATATCTGAATTGATTCATTCTCTGATAAGTGAATTTTTGAATTATAATGGAACATGTTATATTTAATAACCTCTTTGTTATTTCATAGAACATATAAAAAAACTTTTGCATCTTTAGGATCATATTTGAACCTTTAAAACTTTACTATTAGACCGGTATAATTTCAAGTTAACTTTTATAATAGGTGAAAGGGTTGATTAGTTGACAAAATATTTTTCATCGTCAACAAATATGGTGACTCTACTGGAGAGTTTTCAGAAATCTTATTTGATTAAAGCTATATTTTCTTCTTACTTATGGTATTTGGAGGATAGCCTCCTATTATCCAGCCTAAAATTAATATTACTGATGATCAAATTGATGTTGGTTTTAATTTAACTTGTTATGTATGGTATAAACATCCTCATAATCTTCAACATGTCATACAAGTGATAAATGAAGAAAAAAAATTTATAGAATTTAAGATAGATTGGTATTCTAATCTTACTTGTAAAACTCAACAAAATGTTTTAGATATAAATAGATGAATTCAAAAATATAAAACAAAAGTTTTAGTTGCTAATCTTAGACATAAAACTCATTTTCTTTTTTATTCTTTTCCATTTGATGATTTGGTTATGCCCTTTGAATCTATTGATATAAATCTACAATTAAATCAAGTTAATCAGGTTAAAAAAAACAACCAATTTAGATAGGAGAGATTGTTAAAAAATTTAATGGGAGATCAAGTAGAATAAAAGATACATGATATGACTTAAGGTCTACAAGACAATAAAGGTCATAATGATCTCATTGAAGATGAAGTTAATTTTGAAACTAAAGCAGAACAACAAATAGATTTAAATCCATGGATTTTTAAAAATCTACTTAACATTGAAAATCATCTAGGTAAGTTACCTTCCTTTAAGGGATTAAATATATCAAAATTTTCTAGAGATTTTGAGGATTCTTGGGAAGATCATTTAGATGCATTTAAATTAGTTTGTGGTACTCTTGGTATAAAAAGTAAAAATATTTACTTAAGAATTTTTGCTCAAACACTTGAAGGGAAAGCTTATCAAAATTTTATTAGTTTACCTACTAAAGCCATTAGCACTTGAAAAAATATTGAACATTGGATAGAAATATTTTTTAGAAAAGCTAAGAAAGATCTAGATCTAGTTAATGATCTTGTAAATTTTTATTTTGATTCTGGTGAAATAATATACCATTTCAATACTAGATTTACTAAGTTGCATCAAAATATCCCTCATGATCTTAAACATTCTAATAAATTATTTAGACTTTACATTTGTAGTGCTTTACTTTTGAAGTATAAAATGGTCTTAGAGGATAGAGACATTAAGGAATACGATAAAGTTGCAACATTTTCTATTGAATATGAAAAGAAACTTAAATGTATTGGTTTAAAGATAGGTATTCTATAGGTCTAAATTTAGATAATACAAATTTTTAAAAATCTATTCAAATTTTAAGAAATGATCTGATTGTTGTTTAAAGGTAATTGAATGATAAACCATCTTCATCTAATAGAAGCATTATTTAAATTAAAAATTAAAAAGTTATTTATTATTGCAATGTGTATGAATTAGATCATGACCTAAATTCATGTATTGCTCTACAAAAATTTGTAAAGTTTATTCAAGAGAAAGATAATATATCTATTGATCTAGCAAATAATATAAACATGTATGCTTTAGATGATCCATTGAAAAATGAAGGTGTTTATATTGTTAATACTAGAAATAAAGATTACAATTCTTCTAAAAATAGTAATACAACAAGTAATGATTTTTCTTATAAAGATAAAGTAACTTAGAATAAATTTTCAAGTAATTCATTTGACAATTTTTTTCAAAATATTATTTTATCAATTGGTTATAATAATAGTCAATATCAATTTTATAAGTGTAAGAATTATACTCATATTCGACAATCCGATGCTAAAGCTTATAATATAATTGATGATTTATCTATAATTAAAGATGGATTTTCATTATTACAAGTAGCTATCCTTTGAGAACAACTTGATAAAATTAATGAAGCTATTAAGAATCATAAAAATGATGTAGATTTATAAGAAGATAGTAATGAACCAACATCTATTTTTACTTAAAGTTATGATCCTCCTGCATATTATATACCTCATTTTTATGTTTCAATCAAAATTGATAATATAGAAATTCATAATTGTATCTAAGATATAAGATCTTGAAAGAATATAATGCCCAAATTTATTATAAATCAATTATGCATTTATTATGAAATTGACAATAGGAAGTTATCAGATTTGATTCAAGACAAACTAAAAATTATGATAATTTTTGAGATATAGTCATTAAAATTATTCAAGATGAAAGAATTCGATGTATGACTAATATATAAATTTAGACATTTTTATAATTATGATATGTTATTAGAAAGAGATTGGTCAAAATCAACATGTACTTTTATCAAAAAAGATATTACATGGGTACCCATAAGTAACGAGATTGATTTCATAAAAAGATAGGATTGATATAATACACCTATAGAATCAACTACTCTTTCAATTGTTGCCTATGTTGAAACAAATATTAGAACTTATGAGCTGATGAAATTGGATGAACCAAAAAAATAATATGAATTTTTTTTTGAGAAAAATATTTTATGGTCATTATAATTTGATAGAGCTTGTTCTCAACAAGGAAATGGTGATAAAATTTGTTTAATCTCTACTTTTGTTAAGATATTTTGTTATGTTTATAAATTATCATTTGAAAACACTAATAATACATTAGAATTTGAAGCATTATGTTTAGGTTTGGAAAAAATTATTGAACTTAATATTAAATATTTAGAAGTCTTTGGGGATTTTGAACTAGTTGTTACGTAAGTTCATAAAATTTATAAAACTAATCAAACTCATTTGCATCATCATACTAAAAAAAAATTGTCTTAAATATTTAGAAGCTTTTAATATCACTCACATAATTAACGAATATAATAATAGAGTTGATAAGCTTGTTGTTTTTACGTCTAACCCAACTCTAAGTGAGAATGAACCAATCACAAACTTCTTTTTTTTTGAAATTTTTTGAATTAAAATTTTAGATTTGAATGATAGTTATCCTATTTTTAGTTGTGACAAACACATATATTCATTTATTAAATTTAATTATTTTAATCATAATGATTATGTATTAAATTGTGGAGACTATCTATGATTAAGTACTAATAAATTCCCTGTCAATTTAATAATTTTGAAATCTATGTTTACACCTAATGATCAACTTAAAATTTTTAGAACAGAGGAACCTTCTAAGAGAGTTATAAGAGAAATTATTTCTATCAATTTAGGTACAAAAGAGGATCTTAAATATGTGTATTTAAGAATTCAAGTTACTGCAAGTGAAAAGATACAAGTCATTAAATTATTCAAAAAATTTATTGATATGTTCATTTGGTCATACAAAGATATTAAAGATTATAATATTGATATTATTAAGCATGATATACCTATAAAACTTAGTATTAAATCTGTAAGATAAAAATATGAAGAATTAATTCTTTGTTAAAGGACATCATTAAGAAAGAGTTAGATGAAATAATTGATGTTGGTGTCATTTTTCTTGTAAAAAATTTATAATAGATAGCTAATTTAGTGTTAGAAAGAAAAATGATGATATTAGATTGTGTGTTGATTTTAGGGACTTGAACAAGGCTAGTGTTAAGGATAATTTTCTCCTACCAAGTATAGATCATATTTTGCAACAAGTTGTAGCGTTAGAAATGATGTCATTATTAGATGTATTTTTTAATTATAATCAAATCTTTGTAAATCTTGAAGATCAATATAAAATAAATTTTATTACTCGTAGAGAGACTTTTGCTTATAATAGAATGCCATTTGGATTAATGAATGCAAGAGATAATTTTCAAAGATATATGCATGTTGCATTTGATGACTTAATTGATATTATTATTATTCAAGTCTATCTTAATGATCTTATTGTTCATTTAAAAAGACATAAAAAAACATTTAGATCATCTTCATAAAGTTTTCACAAGATGTAAGAAGTACGATATTTATTTTAATCCAAAAAAATAAGTTTTTAGTGTTATCGAAAGTAAATTATTAGAACATATCATTTTTAAAGATGACATTTCCATAGATTATGAACACATTAAAGTCATTAAAGATTTAGTTCCTCCTAAATATCAATCTATTTTATGGTTTTTCTTTGATAAAATTAATTTTGTTAGAAAATTAACATCAAATTTTACTGATAAGTTTAATCATTTACAATTATTATTTAAGAAAGATAAATTTTATACTTCGAATGAAGGTGATGATTTAGGTTTTAATAATGTTAAAGATGTCATTACAAGTGCTCTAGTACTTGATAAATCAGATTTATAAAAAATAAAATAAATAAATAAAAAAAATTAATGCTATTGAAAAAGCAATTGGAGTGGTTATTACATAAAAATTTGAAAATAGTGACGAAAAATCAATTAGTTATATGAGTCAAGTTTTAAGAGATGCTGAAACTAGGTAACCTCTTATTGAGAAATTTGTTTTTTTATTAATTTTTTTAAAATTAAATTTTGATATTTATTGATGGAAAACAAAGTTATAGTGCTATCTAATGTACCTATTTTATCTTATCTTTTGAAACAACCAACTATTCAAGGAAGGCTTTCAAAATAGATATTACAATTTCAAGAATTTGATCTTGAATTCACAACTTCAAAGATAATTAAAAGTAATGACTTAACAAAACATTTAGTTAAGAATGTTTATTTAAGAATTAATATTTTGGTTTTATTAGTTGATGATAATCTGAATGCAAAGCCACATTTAAAGACCATGAAAATATCCGATTTTTCTAAAAAATTTAAATTTGATCTTGAAATGAATGAATGAGATTGTATGCTTTACAAAGATGATTGTTATCATGATTCAGTCTTTTATTTTCAAAATCAAACATGTCCTAATAATTTTGATAAAAAACAAAGATATTCTTTACATTTAAGAGCTTTAAATTTCTATATATTAAAAAAAAATTATTTTATCGAAATAGAGATGATGTTTTATAAGATGTTTTACACATGATCAAACCCAAAAAGTTCTTAGAGGTTGCCATGAAGAAAATTATGGTGGATATTATACTATAAAAACTATTGTGTATAAGATCTTATGAGTAGTTTATTATTGACCTACATTATTTCAAGATGTTTATAAGTTATTTCGTTCTTGTATGTCATACTAATTATTTGTTGGTAGAGATAAGTTACTTGCAATGCCTTTAAATATTGTTATACCTAAGAAACTATTCATGAAATGGGGTATTGATTTATTTTAGATATACACCCTCCTTCATCGACTGATCATAGATATATTTTAATAGCAACATATTATTTTACTAAATGACTTGAGGTCAAAGCTCTTAAAAATTTTGTAACAAGTGAAGTAATTTTTTTTTAGAAAATCATATTTTCTCTAGATTTGAAATTCTTTATGAAATAATTTTTGATAATGGATCTCAATTTATTTCAAATGAATTTCTAGAATTTTTAGTAAAATATTCTATTATATCTAATTATTCATCTAGATATTACCCTCAGGGTAATGGTCAAGTTAAGTCAACAAATAAAAATTTGATTTCAATCATGAAGAAATCAGTTTGTGATAATAAACAAAATTGATATCTTAAAATTTTTGAACCCTTATACACTGATAGAACTATTATTAGGGTGACAACCAGATATTCACCTTTCATGATGGTATATGGATTTGAAGCCACTTTACCAATAGAACTTCAATTTTTCTAGCTAAAACTGCTTTACAATATATTTTTAAAAATATTAATTTAATTGAACAAAGATTACATAGTTTAATAGCTCTTGATGAATCAAAAACAATAGTATTACAAAAATTAGAAAGGGCTAAACAAAAATTGAAAAAGTTTTTTGATAAGAAAGTTTCTAATAAAAAGTTAAAAGTTGATGATTTAGTTTTATACTGGGATAAAATTCATGAAGATCCTAGGAAATACCATAAATTTAATTCATTATGGTCTATTCCTTATTGTATTGTTTTTTTTGCGTTGTAGGAATCGGTATTGCATGGTCCCCTTATAACCTACAATATGCCTGGTAAACTTTTTAACGTGACCGGTGGTGCTGGCGTGACACACCCTCCAGTACTGCAGGGTTGGGGGGGACTAGAACCCATGATCACCAGAGCTGCAGTGGAAATACTTAACCAACCGGACTAGGACCCCCGCCCAGTCCTTATTGTATTGTAACTGTACTTGAAAATAATATTTTTTATTTGAAAGATCTTGATGGGAATTAGTTAAGTTACTCGGTCAATGACCATCATTTAAAATTATTTCACAATTAGATTCCTTTCAGTTTTGTTTGTTTTTTTTTATTTATTGCTTTCTTTTTGGTTTTGTCTTTTCTTTTCTTTTCTATCTTGTTTGTTCTTTCTTTGTAGTTTATTTATTTTTTTACTTCTTGTTATTGTTTGACTTTTATTTTTGAAAGATAAACAAGTGTTTCAAGTGGATAAAGTTTTCATGTTATGGAGAAAGAATTTAAAGATGTTGCAATTCGACTGTAAGTATCAATTATTTTAAGATATTCTTTATAAACTCAATTTTTTAATACATGAATAACATATGCTAAGTTATAACTAGTTGTTGAAGTAATACTGCACTTTCAAAAAATTTTGGAAGTATTTGTATTTTTTTGTGCATCTAGTCTGAACTTCTCTATTATATCATTCATTTTCTTCGTGTCAAGCTAGCTAAACACCCCATACCTTATTAAAAATAATTATAAAAGGAGTTCATGCATAACTGCTGAAAAATGATTTACTTGGATCACACTATCAAGATTTTGTTTCTTACAATAAGCAATTTGACTACTACTCAATTTTATTATTCAAAATTGACTAGCAAGGTCATTACTGTTATGCATATTTTTCATACCCCTACATTTTTTTGAAAATTATACTCCTACCTACCATAGTGATGACATGGTGATAAAATATAAAATTGCAGTCAAGAACCTAAGTCAATTGATGATTTTACGAAAATACATGTTTTTAATTAAATGATTTGATAATGATTTGTTTATGAATTCATATCTATATTACAGTGTTCTCTAAAAACATTTATGATTAAATGAATAAAATTATCATATATACACACACACACACAAAATCATTATCATTTGTTTTCAATCATAAGTTTTTAGTTGATAAAATTGATTAGATTACAGTGATTAATTAAGATTTTTAGTTTGAAATGATAATATTTCATATAGTTTTATCAAAATTAAAGACATTCTATGGATTTGTTATATAAAATTTTTAGTTAATTCATTTAAAATTTAACTGCAATCTTTATATTTATTTATCATAATGCTTGTCAATATAGTCGTATTCAAAATTCAATTACAAGAATCAAAGGTTGGCATTATATAAATCATGCCATGAATAAGTTTGGTATAAAATTGAAATCTAAGCTATTTCCTAAGGATTATCAATTATTCTTAGTGGCCTAAGTCTTAATCTAAATATTATTTTCTACTAAGTATTCAATGTATAATGGTGGAATTAACGTGAAGACTTAACATAGACATGGGGGTGATTGTTTTAATTTCAAAGAATGGTTTGAAATTAAACTATGTTTAATATTGTTCAAACTCAAAACTCATAAATTTTGAATGTTAAGGTGGCAAGTTGGCGGTCTAGTAAGCAATATAGTTGGCAAGATGATTTAATGCAAGCATGGTAGAGGTTTTGAGACCTTGATGAGATCAAAAGTGGTTTTAAAGGAATTAAATATGAAATGTACATACCTTGATTTACATAAATTAGTTGGTATTTTAATAAATTTTTTAGTGATGACTAATTTTGATGTCATGCTAAATAAGTTAGCAGTCGACTTAACAATGTGACTCAAATTAAGTAATCAATGTGATGAATGCGTGTAGGCATAAGAAATTCAGTTTCAGGGTTTCGTATACAAATAACTTTGTTTTTTCATTTTTTTAGTCATTTACAAATCTTGCTGTGGAAGCTACACTCTACCAAGATATATTTTGGAGGTTGCTTACAAAAAATTACAAGAAAAAAGTTGTACATAGTGTAAACATGTACACCAATGATGAAAATGAATATGTTTGCATGGAGAGAAATGATAGTTTTAGCTTTGCATGATATTTTTATAAGTTTTGGTGAAGTTTAACTATTTATTTAAAGACTGTTGCATGTATAAATCTTGAAATTATTGCTAATAGGGATAGTTGAAAATCTTTATGGGTTTATCATATTATTTTTTGAGGTATGAAATTTTGATGATAATGTCTTTTTGTTATCATTTTAAATCAGTTTCATCTCTATTTGTGAGGATAAATTTGGTGAATAAAATCATATTATCATTTATGAACCATTGAGAATTTTTTGAGCTGTGTTTGAGATGATTATGAGGGTTAAATTGTGAATACACAAAATTTTGGTTTTAGATTTCAGTTTGTGATTTTGTCATGGTGTTTTGGTTATATCAGTTTTGATTGTGAGTTGTGGTTTCATAAATGCATGGTTTCAAAATAGTTGAAAATATGATGTTTTGACAATGGGTTTCTCATAAAATTTTGGTATATTATTTTGTTAAATATTTTAATATACATAATGTAATTACATGCAATCTATATAATTCTCTAAAATGCAAATTTTTGGGTTTTATTTCAAGTCATGAAAATATAAAAAATAGTAAGAAGTGGTTGATAGTTTCAGAAAAGCTATGCTAAATTATTTTCTCAATTCTGAAATAATAATTTAGAAAGGATATGACTATGTCAAAAGTTTATATTTTTTGAAAGGCTTCTATTAAAATTATTTTTGGTGTTTTAAATTATGTACCAGTTTGAAAAATACATGCAATTTATATAATGGAACTTCTGTCAAAAATTTATTTCTATATTATAGATTTATTATCAGTTGATAATAAATATGTGTAGTTGTAGTTGTGAATAATACATATGTTATATATTTTGAGAAGGGAATTATGTAGTGAGAACCAAATCTCATATGGGTAATAAAATTATGAAGTATATAATTTTATTATTATGATTATGATTTTGAATATTTAATGGGACATGACACAGTCAATTTTTTTATATAAATAATTTAATTTTAAACAATTGAGATTATTTATCTGTTCTATTGATATAGCTAGAAATATTCATAAAGTGATTGAAGGTTGGAAATATAGAAGTACAATTTTTTTTCTATAATTGATATATTCATTTTAATATTTAGTCATATAATAATCAGATTTTAAATATATTTTAAATTGTATATAGGATGTTAGGTTGGGACCAACTAGACGCAAAAAAAGATAATTATAATAGAAGTTGGATAAAGAATCAAAATTTTGGTAGTATAAATCAAGAGGCATCAAATAGACAATTTTATAAAGGGAGTTTTAGGGCTAGATGGTTTGGTCCTAGATATTTCAATAGAAGAGCTAGAATGTCTATCCAGTTTGATATCACTAACCCTAAATTTTGGAATGTGTTAAATAATTTGCCATTTAATTTTGTAAATCATAAGGGAAATAAAGGTTTTTATGGCCATAGATTTGGATCTAGATCTCATTATCATAGTTGCTCTTGTCATAAGTTGTATAATAATCCAAACCAAATGCTTATTCAATCATCTAGTCAAGAAAGAGTCAATGATGTTAATGAACCAACTCAGCTAGCCAATGAGATAACCCATGAAAATAATTTTGTGAATCTTGCCTTGCCTTTTTATTCTAGTGAGCCTATACTACCTTAAAAGATGCCTATTTTAGGTTGCAAGAAACTCAATTTAGAAATGTCATTTGTTGTCATATATTCAACCACTTCCAATAAGCATTCAAATAGTCAAAATGAATCAGATACTCCAATAGAGATAAGAGTTGTGAAGTGAGTTAAATTAAAAGTAAATGATTTTGAAAGTGATTTTGATACAAATTTGGTTTAATTTCCTATAGTTGAAATAGAGTATAATGAATATTTAAATGAAATGGGTGAACTTGTAATTGAAGTCTTATCTGATTATGATAATTTTTTATTATCAGAAAAATACTTTTCATTTCAAAGTTGAACTTTTAAGTTGATAAGACTTAAGTATATTTCAGATTTTGATACTTTGGTTATAATATTTTTGAAGTGAAACAAACTTTAATTTTGATATATACATAATATGCCTAAGTAATTTTGATTATATGAACTATGAAATTAATATAGATAATAATTTTATTTAACTTTGAAATTATCTAAATAATTTTATTTGTATTATTATTAATTGATTGGAGGGGCCCTACCCATAAGGAAATACTAAGTCTATTTTCAAGTAATTGATCTCTTAAGACTTTAATATTTAAATAAACTTTAACTAATAATTGGCAATATTAATTGATTTTTAAAAGTTAATTATTTAATTTAACAAGTAACTAAATAAGGTTAGTTATAACTTATTTTTAACTAATTTTGAAGTATAAAAAGATATCAATGATTCATTTGAAGGGAGAAATAACACAAATAATGAAGACTTATACATTGTAAAGTCAATCATTTATCTCTCTTTTTTATGCAATTTCTTTGAGATAGAATGACTTTTGTAGATAGATCAATGGTACTTTCTCTTATAGCTGAGTATATTTTTTTAAAAAATACAAGTATATGCAATTTTATATTATCATTTATAATAGATTATCTAAAGTTTGTCAAGTTTAACATTTTTTGATGATTGCTTCTTACAGTTCTATATGTAGAATCTGAGTATTCAACTTAAATAATGATAATTTTTTTATTATTTGTGATATTTCATTTATCTAATTGATTGTAAAAGTTATCTTTTAAAGACATTTTGTAAAGAGGATGTTGGTTTCTCAAATAAAAATGAGCTATTTTGCTAAGACAACTCTCTTTTTTGAGACTCATATGTTTTGTTTATATTATACTTTATTTTGACTCTGACTTTTAATTTAGTTTAGATATGATTTAGTCTAATCTCTAATTGATATAATTTCTTTTCTATTTTATTTAATTTTAATATATTTTGTATTTAATTTGTTGTTTATTTTTGAGTTTTTAAAGTTAGTTTAGTTTCTTAGTTTAATTTTTTTAGATTAGTTTAGTTTTAGTTCGAGTTTAATTTAGGTTAGATTCTTTAGGTTTTCCTAATTAGTTCGTTATCTTTTTTTTAGTTAGTTTATGTTTTTTTTTGCTTTTTTCTTTTGTTTGTTGAGTTATGTTTATATTACTCACTTTATTGAAGATATGTTTATACTCTGATTTACCTTGAATTCATTTTACCTTTGTACTTCTTGTTTATTGTCTTGGTATTTACTTAAAAGTTAAGTAAAAAAACAAGATATTATTTTGAGAATATATTTAATTACTTAATAATTTTTTTCTCATTCAAGATATTGTTTTGTTCATAGACTCTCTCTACTAGATATGATAAATTACACATTTATATCTAAACTGATTCATTCTTTGATAAGTAGATTTTTGAATTATAATGAAATATGCTATATTCAATAGCCTATTTATTATTTCCTAGAATATGTAAAAAACCCCTCATGTATATAGGATCATATTTGAAATTTTAGAACCTTACCATTAGAATAGTGTGATTCCAACTTGAATTTTATAACAGGTGAAAGGGTTGATTAGTTGATGAAATATTTTTCATCGTCAACATAATCCATAGAATGTTCTAATGAATTGTCTCCTAAAAACAACACTAGGGAATCAAAAAAATCCTAACTGTATGCTCTAGAGATTCTCTCAGTCCAAAGGAATAGATTTATATGATAATTGTTTTGAATAATTCCAATACATTTCTTAATCAATGGCATAAACTAGTTTCCTTCTCCTCTAGTATATTAACATGACTAGTCTCCATCCCTAATCAAATAACTGATTGATGTCAACATTGGCACTGAAGACAAATCTCAAATTGTGAATATTAGAGTCACATTAACTCTTGAATAAAGATAAATCCTTATTTCTCTCCTTAAGGAATTCATTGATATATTTTCTTGGTGCTATACTTATATGCCAGGTCTCAACCCATATTTGGTTGTTCACCATTTAGTGGTTCATATAGATTCCAAATCAATTATGTAAAACCTTCATAAAATTTATCCAAAGGTCACACTACTAGTTAAATAAGATCTCCAAAAGTTATTGCAATCTATATCCATCCATCTAATTAACTATTTTGATTGGGTAGCTAACATTGTGCCTGTGTGGAAACCACAAGGAGGAATCTACATTTGTACCGACTTCAAAGACATAAATAAGGATTTCCTTAAACACTACTATATTTTACCTAATATTAACATGATCATGGATTCTATTGTCTATTATGAGATGCTCTCACTTATGGATGAATTTTCCAACTATAACCAAATTTGAACTGTGCTAAAGGACCAACACAAAACTACATTCAAGACTCTGTGGGGTACTTTTTGTTATCAAGTAATGCCATTTGGACTCAAAAAAATTGGCACTACTTGTCAAAGAGATATGACTATAATATTCCATGATATGGTGCATGACATAGTATAATATTATGTTGATGAAATCTTGGGAAAGTATTGAATGTAGGCTTAGCATCTAATATTTTTTTAGAGGATTTTTGAAAGACTAAGAGAGTACAAAGTCTAGATTAATCCTAATAAGTGTGTATTTTGATTCACATCTATGAAAATATTAGGGTTCATTGTCTCTCGTTAAGGCATTGAGGTTGATATAGCTAAGATCAAAGCTATTACTAAAATGCCTCATCTTAATAATCTGAAACAAATTCATAGCCTCCAAGGTAAATTACATGTCATCTACCATTTTATCTAAAAACTTCCTAATAAATGTCAACCTTTCATGCATCTACTAAATAAAGGATCTTAGTTTAACTAGATTTAATATTGCTAAAAGGATTTTAAAGATCTCAAACAATATTTGTTAAAACATCTAGTTCTCACACTACTGACACTTAGAAATGCTTTGATCCTCTATATCTCAGCCACTCAATGTGACCTAAGAGATCTCTTAGCGCAACATGATGAAAATGGAAAGGAAAGGGACATTTATTATCTCAATAGGACTCTTGACTCCTATGATCTAAATTACACTCCAATATAAAAAGCATGTCTAGCAAGTTTCTTTGCTTCCTAAAAGCTTAGGCATTACATACTCAATAATTGATTCAAGCTCATCACAAATATAGATCTTCTCAGATATATGTTGTCCAAATTTTTCCTCTGAAAGAATGGCCAAGTGTATAATGCTCCTAAGTGAATTCGAAATTGAGTATGAAAACCTTTAAAGGATGGTCTTGGTGGATCAATTAGTAAAAGTTTCTTTGTCTGATCCAACTCCCTTAACAATTGCATTTCCTGATGAATATATCCTAACAAATGAAGAGTCCCCCTTATGGAAGTTATAATTTGATAGTTCATTTATCACTCATGGTTTGGGATCTAGTACCCTTTTTATCACTACTCAAGAATATTTCATTCCAAAATCTTTTAGGATATCATTTCCATGCACTAACAACATTATAAAATATGAAACCCTAATAACAAGTCTCTAGTTAGCTTGTCAATAAAGAACTCAATATTTATAAGTATGTGGTGACTCTTAATTAATAATAAAATAGTTCAATAATTAATTTTAGACATTGGATGATAAATTTCTCCCATATAAAAAGGTTGTTGATAATTTAAAAACATAATTTTAGTCCATATCCTTTGAAAAAGTACCAAGGTGAAGTAATAAGTCTATTGATATAGTAACCACTAATAGATCATTATTTGATATCACCCTTAATATGTATGAAAATAACTTCATAGTATAATAAATTTTATCACCTTTCCATCAAACAATGGCATCTAAATAGGTGTGTGAAATTATTGATCACGGTCCTCCCTAGTATCAAGACATCTACACCTATCTCCATGATGACATCATTGCATCTAATCTTAATCATCATCATTAAAATTCCTTCATCCAAAAATCCTTTCATTACACCATCATTGGAATCAAACTCTATCATTGATGTTATGACATTACTTTATTAACATTTATAAACTTAAATGAGGCTTTTTTGGCTATGAAGGAGATCTATGATGACATTTGTGGAGTCCATGTTAGTGGGATGATCTTGGCCAAGAAAATTATTTGGATTGGTTATTTTTGGCCCACCATGGATCACAATTCCTATCAGTATGTCTATAAGTGTGTAACCTCTCAAAAGAATGGGGATATAATTCACATTCCATCTCAAAACACTTAGCCAATCACTAGTCCATGACATTTCTCCACTTGGGTATTAGACCTTATTGGTAAGATTATTCATTCATCATCTAATGGCCATAAGTATATCATTATAGACATAGAGTAAATTAATAAGTGGATGGAATCTATGATACTCACATATGTCACTAGGAATCAAATCTCAAAATTCATCCTCAATAACATAATTTTTCATTATGGTATTCCTTAAATCATCACCTTAGACAACAAAAAATAATTCAAAAATAAATTGAAGGCTTGTGTCATCAATATCACATCCAGCATAAATGGTCTACACCATATTACCCACAAGGAAACAATAAATTTGAGGTGAAAAATAACAATCTTATTAAAATTATCAAGAAGATTGTTAATGACGTTGGCCGTGATTGGAATCTCAAACTATATCTTGCATATGGGTTTATCACACAAGTGATTATACTCTAACTAGCACAACTCCATATTCATTAGTCTTCAACACTAAGGCCATATTTCCAATTAAATTTTAACTCCCTTATTTTTTCATCTAAATATAAGGCCTAGTCAATGAAGAGTCTTATAGATTTACACAATAACATGAGCTATACATTTTGGATGAGAAACATCTACATGCCCTTGCTCATTTATAATATTATCAAAATTGACTAGGAAATCAATACAATAAGAATGTCTGATCTCATGAGTTTAAGATTGGTAACCTAGTCCTTAAGGAAAATTAGAGGAATAAAAATTCATATCATAAAAAGGGCAAGTTAGATCCTAATTGGCTTAGATTATATGTCATTATTGTCAAGTTTGATTCAAAGGCATACAGATTGGCTACCTAATTGGGTCAAGAATTGAATGAGCTAATTAATATCATGAACCTAAATAAATTTTATGCATGAATCAATCCTATCTGATCCTTGTACATAATTTTATTCCAAAAAATCAAAAAATTCCAAAAAAATCATCCAATGGTGAAAACTTGGCTTATAGTGCCTTGGGTAAGCACATTGATGAAAAGTGAATCTCTTGCATCATTCATGATGATCCTTCATCTAAAATTTCCTCATTCCTTAATAAATTAAGTACTTGGGGGCACCTCTTTCCATGACACTCCATCCCTTTTATTTCATCGTTATCATTCTATCCATGCCTCATCCCGTTTCCCATGTTGAACTTCAACCTAAAATCATAAGATGTTTTTGGGAAGATTAAGTATAGTGTGATGGTAACTTATTGGTAAAAAATGGATTCAACAAATCAAATAGGATAAATATCAAAATATTAGTTGATATTTATTTTTATCTTCCTTCTTTCTTTCCTTCCTTCATTGATCTTTTAGTCCCTCATCTTATAATCCTTAGTTGTAATCCTTTATCTCATCCTGAGCAATATACTATATGTTATTTAACATTTATACTAATTTTTATAATGGTCCTATGCCAAATTACATCACCCTTTTATTTCATCCACCCATCTATTGTCATTTTTCAAAACATCATCATTATGTCTCTATCCCTACTCGGGGAAAAAAACATCAAGAACATAGAAATAATAGAATCATGGGTTGCTCACCCTATTTTCCAAATTGTGATAGAATCAAATCATAACACTCATAATTATTTTTACATAATTCTATGATGTATTTTTCTTTATGAATGTTTGTTTAATTTGAATGTCTCTATGTATTTTAATTATCTCTTTGTACATGTATATTTTTAATTGTTTGTCTTATATTTTATTTTGTGCAATGGACATTACACCATGATGTTTCCATGGCCATATATATTTCATTGTTGCATCCCTAAAAATTTCACTTACACATGTTTATATTTTTATAACATCTAATCTATATATGTACTTTGACACAACATCACCATGACCACACTAATGTCATTGTGAATAATTCCTAGTGCACCATTAAAAAGGATTGATAAGATATATATATCTCAAGACTTCACCACATCCCCATAATTCATCCATTATGCCCTATCATCTAACCTTGTCTAATCCCTAATAAACCTTCACCCTATCATCAACCATTGTCTCCACTAATCACCCTTCTCTCGACAACATCTACTCATCCCATCATCTAACTAACATGAACCTCATACTATAATCCAAGACTAGAAAAACCATGTCCCTATCCTTACATAGATAGGTTGATGTCATGTCACATGTAGGAGGATCAATATCATTAACATTTGGATAACAATGATATGGCACATGGATAACCATAATCAATACCATATAAGTCAGCTACTCATCATTAACCCATATTATACATCCGTTAAAGCATATAATCTCATCCATAAAAACATAATGTATACATATACCATGTAATCATCAATAATAAAAATATTAATGTATCATATATATATAACATGTATATATACCCATCTATCATCTACATCATCATGTATATCCATCAATAATACCACATAAAAATGTCTAAAACCATTTTCATCACATCCATAACATCAAATCACATCAAATAAATCATTTCATAAATATAATCTACACCAAGTCCCATAATTTTTTATCATAATAAAAATAAATCATAACATTACATTAATATATCACATACATATATCACATCATCAACTAAGTCCATATAAACACATCACATCTAAAACTATGTATGTAATCATTCATAATTCATCAACCTAAATAAATAATCATCACACATATACATCAACTCATCATACACATCCCTAATGCCATCATATACTCAAAATAAATAATATATATGAAATATAACCCAAATATGTCTATGAATAAATCATGATGGTATATATAATATGCATCATGGACATTCATGTGCCAAAATATAAAGCATATACTGATACATAAATAAGTCACATACCACTTTGGAATTTTTTTGAAGTGGTAGTCATGGTAATTGTTGTCACTTGGATTTTCACCCTTTGATGAGATGCCAAGGCTCTCCTCATCCAATTGGCACAATGGAATCACTTCTAGGCTTGTGGGTAGCCTAAGGGATGAAGTGAGTCTCTAGATAGGGCTAGCTCCCTTGATGTACCACTTGACTAATTCTACTACTAACTTTGGGGGGTGAAAAGGGATATAAATAAATGAAATTAAATCTAAAATATAGAGGTGGTACACCAAATTAGTTTGATAACTTCTAACCAATTGCATTCTACACTTGAGACCAAGAAATAAATCAAAACATACACTTTCCCAAATCTATGTCTTCTTGCATCAATATTACATTGTGGGGTCATATATGATATGCAAGGCTAGGAGGAATATCAAAAAAGGTATTGAATGACACTAATGAATATTATACTCACTTAAACCCTAGACATCTCCTGAAACACTTCACATGCCCTGCAAGAAGAGGCTACAAATAGGTGAAAGAATGAAGTACAATGCTAAGGAATCTATAGTCTTCACTAAGAAAATTCAATATTCAAGTAGAGAACACTATGAAAATTCATGAGATAAGTATAAAATTAGTCATTTTATTTTTAAAAATGTATAAAAATGAATAGGGATTCACCAAACTTAGGTGGAACATCTATACAATGCCAAAATGGCCAACTTTTATAGAGTTTGAGAGAGAGAGAGAGAGAGAGAGAGAGAGAGAGAGAGAGAGAGAGAGAGAGAGAGAGAGAGAGAGAGAGGAGAGAGAGAGAGAGAGAGAGAGAGAGAGAGAGAGAGAGGAGGAGAGAGAGAGAGAGAGAATTTCAAGGGTCATAATGACACTTGAAAATATGATACAAGGATTTAATTGTGCATATGATAAGTAAATGGTATGAAAAATGCAAGGTCTATAATTCCAAGTGTCCATACAAGTCATCAAAGTTAAGCAAAGTGGCACAAAATTCCTTCTTGTGTATAGAAAAACTACCTTCATGATTAGGCATATTTGGAATTCTTGTAACTGATATAGGGTAGGTAAAATGATTGGAATGGAAGGGTATGTTATTATACATGCCTCTCCATGCATTGGTTTCATGCTTGGCATTTTGAAATCAATTGAAAAGGAGACATCATCATCTGTTATCCTTAAGACTACCCTTCCATGAACCCTACACACTTGGACTCAAAATTGGCATAAATTATCCATTAAAATAAATTGGAGGAGATTTACGACACTTTTAAATACCCTACATGGCCTTGGAATCATTAGGGGAACACTAAAAACACTTAACTTGAATATTTCCTCCCTTCTCTCTAGCTTGCCCAATATGCCAGATTTGACTGGCTGAAAGGAACGGCCTAGTTGGGTAACTTATAGGTTTATTAATTAAATTAAATAAATATTGGGAGTTATATTAAGTGTAAATATTCCACAAAAACTTTTTTTTATCTCCTAATTCATTCTGTAGCTTTCACAACACACAAAAAAGTGAGAAAAGACTTGTTTCTACCTCCATTTGTAACATGTCCATATAGATAAATAGAATGAGAAGGATATTGGGTGAGTTATATTCAACCTAAAAAGTGTTTCATGAGAAAAATATTCCATATTATCAACTATCTAACTCCATTTCTCAAGACTAGTCCTAGCTGAGGGTTTATAAGGGTTTTAGGTTAGTTTTCACCTTTAATCTTGTTTCATAAAAAAATGATGTTGGAGTTGCAAAAAAAATTCCAAAAAATTATTTTTTAAGGCCCCTAATATCTTCCCTAAACTTATCTAGTCTCCATGTAGATTCTCAATAAAGATATGAGCATTTCAAAAAGACTACTCGGGTGTGTTTTCCTTGTTACATATATGTCTAAGTTGTCTTGAGGTCTAAAAATGGATTATTTTGCTTAAAAATGAAAAAAAAAAAAATTAAAACCTATTTATTTACCTCAATAACATGTTAAAATAGGCTTCAAATCATGCCTAATTCAACAATGTGAATGACTTTCTCTTTGCTCACTAGGCCTTAACTTTGCCTAGTAGGGTGAATTGCACCTTGAGATTCAAAAAGGTTCATTGATGATTCCTCTATTTTCCAATGAATTTAAAATATATATAATGACCCCATAAACTCATTTCAATCCATTGGAGTGCATGTCCAAGGCAAGGATGAAGTTTAACCTTGCATTTGAAACTAGGCTTCATCATGCCTAGTAAGCATGTTAGGTGACTTTTGTAAGTTTGGGATATGGTTCTCAGTTTCAACTATATGTGACATATTATAAATATTTTATTATGTGTATCCAAAATTTATACACATTCCTCCAAGGTCTACACCATCCCAAACTCAACCAACTACTCCTTACTCACAAAACTGTATTTATTTGTATAAGGGAAGTACCTCTACTATGAGACAGAATAGAGGGTATCTACCCTATTTATCTCAAAATTTAATTGTTGTATAATTTTACACAATTTTATAAGA